>OY986059.1:25897923-25952526 GCA_963920205.1 Stenodema calcarata | reverse complement strand
GGAAATGAAGGTAATTTCGAATGTTTGTTGGTAGGTACTTCTTTTATAGAAAAATTATTACCGACGTAGTATTAAAAACCCCAGAATTATATCGTATTAATTAATCATAATTAATAATAATTATTATTAATAATAAATACGAATTATTAATACCTAACAATAAATTATAATAATTTTACCTAGGTACTTGATAAAATTGTTAATAATTAGTGATAATTGATAATTATAATTAATCTAACATTTAGGATCTAGACATTTAGACCTAGTGATCTAGACAGAAGGGTGATCTGTACAAAGAAGATAATGAACCGTTGTGTCAAGAATTTGCAGAGTTTTTTGGTTTATTATCTTCGATAATGAACCATTGGAATCGCCCAAAGAAAAAAAAATTTTAACCCCCCCTCAAAATTTGATGGTTTACGTTTCAAGATACGTAGATTCAGAAAATCGAATAAAAAAAAATCCGTCCGTCCGCCGTACGCCGTACGCCGTACGCCGTACGCCGTCCGCCGTACGCCGTCCGCCGTCCGCGCCACTTTGCCCAGTTAGCGTTGAGTTAAAATTACGAAATTTGGTTTCTGGGTTTGGACCAGCCCCACAATGGTCCTCGAAACTTTTCATAACCCTAGGTCAAGGGGAAGGGGTTCAAAACGAATTTTGAAATTTTGAAAATTCCATATCTCGAAAAATTCATATAGAACGGTATGTTTTTTATTTCATATTTAGATAGAGTTTGTTCCGTAGAATTTTTTAAGACCATCCGCAGCTTCGTACGACCAGCCGTTCGTTCACAATGAGGGCTCAAAGATTGTGCCTCACAACACGATCGTGTATCAAACTGTTGAAATACAGGTCCATTTTCATACTAACAAGCTCTTTGGAACATCATATGGCTTAAGTGATGTCGAGTTTGTTGTTCTGAGGTGCGTTTCGTGCTACGGAAATGAAGGTAATTTCGAATGTTTGTTGGTAGGTACTTCTTTTATAGAAAAATTATTACCGACGTAGTATTAAAAACCCCAGAATTATATCGTATTAATTAATCATGATTAATAATAATTATTATTATTAATAAATACGAATTATTAATACCTAACAATAAATTATAATAATTTTCAGTAGGTACTTGATAAAATTGTTAATAATTAGTGATAATTGATAATAATAATTAATCTAACATTTAGGATCTAGACATTTAGACCTAGTGATCTAGACAGAAGGGTGATCTGTACAAAGAAGATAATGAACCGTTGTGTCAAGAATTTGCAGAGTTTTTTTATTCGATTTTCTGAATCTACGTGTCTTGAAACGTAAACCAACAAATTTTGAGGGGGGGTTAAAAAAATTTTTTCTTTGGGCGATTCCAATGGTTCATTATCGAAGATAATAAACCAAAAATTTTAACCCCCCCTCAAAATTTGTTGGTTTACGTTTCAAGACACGTAGATTCAGAAAATCGAATAAAAAAAAATCCGTCCGTCCGCCGCACAGTGGGGCAAACGTGGAAAAAAATCGATTTTCCAAAAGTGTATTGGTTTATTATCTTCGATAATGAACCATTGGAATCGCCCAAAGAAAAAAAAATTTTAACCCCCCCTCAAAATTTGTTGGTTTACGTTTCAAGATACGTAGATTCAGAAAATCGAATAAAAAAAAATCCGTCCGTCCGCCGTACGCCGTACGCCGTACGCCGTCCGCCGTCCGCCGTCCGCCGTCCGCCGTCCGAGGCACTTTGCCCAGTTAGCGTTGAGTTAAAATTACGAAATTTGGTTTCTGGGTTTGGACCAGCCCCACAATGATCCACGAAACTTTTCAAAACCCTAGGTCAAGGGGAAGGGGTTCAAAACGAATTTTGAAATTTTGAAAATTCCATATCTCGAAAAATTCCCATCAAACGGTATGTTTTTTATTTCATATTTAGATAGAGTTTGTTCCGTAGAATTTTTTAAGACCATCCGCAGCTTTGTACGACCAGCCGTTCGTTCAAATGACGGCTCAAAGATTGTGCCTCACAACCCGATCGTGAATCAAACTGTTGAAATACAGGTCCATTTTCATACTAACAAGCTCTTTGGAACATCATATGGCTTAAGTGATGTCGAGTTTGTTGTTCTGAGGTGCGTTTCGTGCTACGGAAATGAAGGTAATTTCGAATGTTTGTTAGTAGGTACTTCTTCTATAGAAAAATTATTACCGACGTAGTATTAAAAACCCCAGAATTATATCGCATTAATTAATCATAATTAATAATAATTATTATTAATAATAAATACGATTTATCAATACCTAACAATAAATTATAATAATTTTCAGTAGGTACTTACTTGATAAAATTGTTAATAATTAGTGATAATTGACAATAATAATTAATCTAACATTTAGGATCTAGACATTTAGACCTAGTGATCTAGACAGAAGGGTGATCTGTACAAAGAAGATAATGAACCGTTGTGTCAAGAATTTGCAGAGTTTTTGGTTTATTATCTTCGATAATGAACCATTGGAATCGCCCAAAGAAAAAAAAATTTTAACCCCCCCTCAAAATTTGATGGTTTACGTTTCAAGATACGTAGATTCAGAAAATCGAATAAAAAAAAATCCGTCCGTCCGCCGTACGCCGTACGCCGTACGCCGTCCGCCGTCCGCCGTCCGCCGTCCGCCGTCCGCGCCACTTTGCCCAGTTAACGTTGAGCTAAAATTACGAAATTTGGTTTCTGGGTTCGGACCAGCCCCACAATGGTCCTCGAAACTTTTCATAACCCTAGGTCAAGGGGAAGGGGTTCAAAACGAATTTTGAAATTTTGAAAATTTCATATCTCGAAAAATTCATATAGAACGCTATGTTTTTTATTTCATATTTAGATAGAGTTTGTTCCGTAGAATTTTTTAAGACCATCCGCAGCTTTGTACGACCAGCCGTTCGTTCACAATGACGGCTCAAAGATTGTGCCTCACTACAGGATCGTGAACCAAACTGTTGAAATACAGGTCCATTTTCATACTAACAAGCTCTTTGGAACATCATATGGCTTAAGTGATGTCGAGTTTGTTGTTCTGAGGTGCGTTTCGTGCTACGGAAATGAAGGTAATTTCGAATGTTTGTTGGTAGGTACTTCTTTTATAGAAAAATTATTACCGACGTAGTATTAAAAATCCCAGAATTATATCGTATTAATTAATCATAATTAATAATAATTATTATTAATAATAAATACAAATTATTAATACCTAACAATAAATTATAATAATTTTCACTAGGTACTTGATAAAATTGTTAATAATTAGTGATAATTAATAATAATAATTAATCTAACATTTACGATCTAGACATTTAGACCTAGTGATCTAGACAGAAGGGTGAACTGTACAAAGAAGATAATGAACCGTTGTTTATTTCATATTTGGATAGTGTTTGTTCCGTAGAATTTTTTAAGACCATCCGCAGCTTTGTACGACCAGCCGTTCGTTCACAATTACGGCTTAAAGATTGTGCCTCACAACACGATCGTGACTCAAACTGTTGAAATACAGGTCCATTTTCATACTAACAAGCTCTTTGGAACATCATATGGCTAAAGTGATGTCGAGTTTGTTGTTCTGAGGTGCGTTTCGTGCTACGGAAATGAAGGTAATTTCGAATGTTTGTTGGTTGGTACTTCTTTTATAGAAAAATTATTACCGACGTAGTATTAAAAACCCCAGAATTATATCGTATTAATTAATCATAATTAATAATAATTATTATTAATAATAAATACTAATTATTAATACCTAACAATAAATTATAATAATTTTCACTAGGTACTTGATAAAATTGTTAATAATAAGTGATAATTGATAATAATAATTAATCTAACATTTACGATCTTTTCTAATTTACCTTATTTTTCCCACAGTACATTAGTTTTAGAACTCAAAAATAACAGCCGTTTATCCTATTAAAAAAATTATAAACCTGTAGGTTACGTCCAATGTTGAAATTTAGTGGAAATACGTAAATGTATGAGTTGTTTTAAACCATACGCTGACGCTCAGATGAAATTTTTTCAATGATCCTTCCATGTTTTTGTGATGAAATCTTACCCAAAAGAAGTGGAAACGCATTGATTAGGGGGACGAAAGGGTTTCGGAACTATTTCGACGAATAAAACATCCAATTTTGGCGGTAATTGATATTCAGCTAAAGTTTTAAATATGAGCTACATTCGGCGAAGTTGGGCCGTTAATTTTGGTCAACAGTACACAGTACGAGGTTCAACTTCCCGGTGGAAACGTGTCCGAATCCGACCGAATCCGGCTTCCAGAGCTTTTGGTTTATTATCTTCGATAATGAACCATTGGAATCGCCCAAAGAAAAAAAAATTTAACCCCCCCTCAAAATTTGTTGGTTTACGTTTCAAGACACGTAGATTCAGAAAATCGAATAAAAAAAAATCCGTCCGTCCGCCGTACGCCGTCCCCCGTACGCCGTACGCCGTACGCCGTCCGCCGTCCGTGCCACTTTGCCCAGTTAGCGTTGAGTTAAAATTACGAAATTCGGTTTCTGGGTTTGGACCAGCCCCACAATGGTCCTCGAAACTTTTCATAACCCTAGGTCAAGGGGAAGGGGTTCAAAACGAAATTTAAAATTTCGACAATGTCATATCTCAAAATATTTAACTGAAACGTGTAATTTTCAGTTCACTTTTGAATGACCTGAAACAATTACGAATCTTTTAAGACCAATTGGATTTTTGTGCGACCAGCCGTTCGTTCACAGTGAGCGCGCAAAGGTTTAGGAAAAACACTAATCTTTCGTGTCGAAAACGGCAGTTATGTGACCCAACCCTCAGACGCCCAGAATAAAACTACCTTTTGTCATCTTCCCGGTAAACTATAGTCTAGAAATTTTAACCGTGAGTCGGGGATAGACCACATTGCAATATTTACTCGGTTTCTCATCTGTAAAATTGTTTAAATAATACCTTTTTGTAATAATACAAATTAAATTTTGATGATGAGCTATTGACTTGAAATTTTAAAAATAGGTCAGAACTGGATCACAGAACTGGATTCACTCGGTTTCTTGTCTGTAAAATTGTTTAAATAATACCTATTTGTTTAAACAAATTAAATTTTGATGATGAGCTAGATACTTGAAATTTTAAATATAGGTCAGAAATGGATGACATTTCAATATTCACTCGGTTTGTATGACATGGTATGAGTATGGTATGGTATATTATTGTATGTATGATTTGGTATAATACAGTATGGTATGATAGGAAATAAATTCGTATGGTATGGTATGAGTACGGTGAGAATATGGTATGGTGCCGATTTGCAATACAGTCTGGTATAGACAGAAGGGTGATCTGCACAAGGAAGATAATAAACCGTTGTGTCAAGAATTTGCAGAGTTTTTCAAGTGGGATGGCCACAGTTCAAAAACACCCAAGTGATCGACTAGAGTTTCCTTTGACTGGACGCATGTGTAAACGCAACTATGTTTACTTCGCTCTCTCAATCCTCGTTTCAAAGGACAACAATAGAGTGTCATAATATATTATCATGCCAGCGATTCGAGGAGTCCCTTGATTGCGAACAGTGCAATGTCGTATCTTATTTCGGTGGGTCGTTCTGTTTTGACCGAATTACTTTTCGAAGGAAATGAAAGTTTTGACGTATTTTTGGAGAAACAGTATCCTCATTTAAGTGAAAATGAGGTTCATTGTATCCTCAGAAATTACCAAAAGACATTTTTGCCGCTGTTTAATTCACGATATCGTGCGGTATTCCACATAAAAGACTTTTTCCGAAGTAAGTATAGTTACTGGTTGGACGGTGTTTTTCAAGTGGATTTTCGGAGTGATTTTCGCAGTTTGGTCGTTTCATTTCTTTATATATTCGTTTATCATTGTGATAATGAATAAAATGTCTGCTTTTTGTAATTTATGGTTTTATTTATTTTTTCATGCATTAAATGTGATTTTTTTTCAAATTGATAACCAACCTAATTTGAAACATGAGCTGGACGCCCTATAACTCCAAGAAAAGCATAATTAAAAGAGTTTCAACCTTTCGACTAAATATATTACAAACTACCTATCTCAAGCTTATACGAAAAAATTTTTCGTATAGAAACCATCTAATGTAAACCACATTTAATGTGGTTTACATTAGATGGTTTCTTACGTTTATTGACCAAAACTCAGGGAAGGCTTGATTCGCGACCCAATGTTTATAGGACCTTTTTTATTCAGCATAAAATTTCCTATAAGAAGCATTTATCAGCGATAATTGTTTCCAAAATAATGCTTTTGGTTTATTATCTTCGATAATGAACCATTGGAATCGCCCAAAGAAAAAATTTTTTTAACCCCCCCTCAAAATTTGTTGGTTTACGTTTCAAGATACGTAGATTCAGAAAATCGAATAAAAAAAAATCCGTCCGTCACCCGTACGCCGTACGCCGTCCCCCGTACGCCGTACGCCGTACGCCGTCCGCCGTCCGTACCACTTTGCCCAGTTAGCGTTGAGCTAAAATTACAAAATTTGGTTTCTGGGTTTGGACCAGCCCCACAATGATCCTCGAAACTTTTCATAACCCTAGGTCAAGGGGAAGGGGTTCAAAACGAACTTTGAAATTTCGACAATGTCATATCTCTAAAAAGTCTCATGAAACGGTGTAATTTTTAGTTCACTTTTGAATGACCTAAATAATTACGAATCTTTTAAGACCAATTGGATTTTTGTGCGACCAGCCGTTCGTTCACAGTGACCGCGCAAAGGTTTAGGAAAAACACTAAACTTTCGCGTCGAAAACGGCCGTTATGTGACCCAACCCCCTGACGCCCAGAATAAAACTACCTTTTTTCATCTTCCCGGTAAACTACAGTCTAGAAATTTTAACCGTGAGTCGGGAATAGACGACATTGCAATATTCACTCGGTTTCTCATCTGTAAAATTGTTTAAATAATACCTTTTTGTAATAATACAAATTAAATTTCGATGATGACCTATTGACTTGAAATTTTAAATATAGTTCAGAACTGGATAACAATGCAATATTCACTCGGTTTCTTGTCTGTAAAATTGTTTAAATAATACCTATTTGTTTAAACAAATTAAATTTTGATGATGAGCTAGATACTTGAAATTTTAAATATAGGTCAGAAATGGATGACATTTCAATATCCACTCGGTTTGTATGACATGGTATGAGTATGGTATGGTATATTATTGTATGTATGATTTGGTATAATACAGTATGGTATGATAGGAAAGAAATTCGTATGGTATGGTATGAGTACGGTGAGAATATGTTATGGTGCCGATTTGCAACACAGTCTGGTATAGACAGAAGGGTGATCTGCACAAGGAAGATAATAAACCGTTGTGTCAAGAATTTGCAGAGTTTTTTGCCCCACTGTGCGCCGTACGCCGTCCCCTGTACGCCGTACGCCGTACGCCGTCCGCGCCACTTTGCCCAGTTAGCGTTGAGTTAAAATTACGAAATTCGGTTTCTGGGTTTGGACCAGCCCCACAATGGTCCTCGAAACTTTTCATAACCCTAGGTCAAGGGGAAGGGGTTCAAAACGAAATTTAAAATTTCGACAATGTCATATCTCAAAATATTTAACTGAAACGTGTAATTTTCAGTTCACTTTTGAATGACCTGAAAAATTACGAATCTTTTAAGACCAATTGGATTTTTGTGCGACCAGCCGTTCGTTCACAGTGAGCGCGCAAAGGTTTAGGAAAAACACTAATCTTTCGCGTCGAAAACGGCCGTTATGTGACCCAACCCTCAGACGCCCAGAATAAAACTACCTTTTGTCATCTTCCCGGTAAACTACAGTCTAGAAATTTTAACCGTGAGTCGGGGATAGACCACATTGCAATATTTACTCGGTTTCTCATCTGTAAAATTGTTTAAATAATACCTTTTTGTTTAAACAAATTAAATTTTGATGATGAGCTAGATACTTGAAATTTTAAATATAGGTCAGAAATGGATGACATTTCAATATTCACTCGGTTTGTATGACATGGTATGAGTATGGTAAGGTATATTATTGTAAGGTATATTGTATGATTTAGTACAGTATGATATGACAGAAAAGAAATTCGTATGGTATGGTATGAGTACGGTGAGAATATGGTATGGTGCCGATTTGCAACACAGTCTGGTATAGACAGGAGGGTGATCTGCACAAGGAAGATAATAAACCGTTGTGTCAAGAATTTGCAGAGTTTTTTTTCTTTGGGCGATTCCAATGGTTCATTATCGAAGATAATAAACCAAAATAGAAAGAATTCGAAATTTGAATAAATTTGAATTAGAAATTTTTTGAAAATTGGTTGCATTTTTTCTTGGGGATTGTGCAAATTTTTGTTGTTGAGAATCATTATAATAATTGTAATTATTGGTGTCGAAGAGATAGAGGAAAGAGAAAGTTTGCAACTGGTAAAACGCATGTTTTTATACCAAAAATCGCGAATAACTCGAGAACCGTTGGGAAAAGTGCCAAAGTGCGCTACCCTCATTCGAAAGCCCATAAAATTTCCTATCGATCCTTGAATAGGCGCCACTCTACGACAATTTTTCTGACCACCGTTCAACTTTGATTTTTTCGGAAATTAGCCAAATCAGTAGATGTGGAATTTATTCACGTATTTTTGGCTGTGGATTAGTCAAATCGATTGAGATTTAGTTCAAAATTATTGAGCATATTCTAGACAACCTAGCGGACATTTTAAGACCAACCGCACCAATTTTCATCAATATTTGCGGCAGTTGTTGTTGAAAATAGAAAAATCACCATAACTCCTTTATTTTCCCCCTTAGGAAGCATTTTTTGATCTCAAATTAAACAGTTTGAAAAGCTGAACACAACTAAGAAAGAAAATCCGAAAAAGCTTCAATTTTGAAGGAGTTATGACCATTTGAAATTCCTAAAAAACACTATTTCCCCCCTAATTGGGGGGGAAATGGGGGGAGGGAGAAAAAATGGTCAAAAGGCACTCCCTTGGAGCATAACAAACGTGTGTGCAAAATTTCAGCTTGATCCGATTCGTCTGCTGGGCTGTAGCCCCGTCAATGAACAACAACGACAACGACAACAAGAAGAAGAAGAACACGAAAAACGTGAAAAATAGTGGTTTTAAAACTGTTATACCCCCGACACCTGATGTTCCCGAGAGCTGAAATTCGGTTTACGTCCTCACGTGCCCCTGGAGAGTTGGTGTACAAAAAATCAAGTCTCGAGACACTCAGGGGGCCGAGCTACGGGATGGTGAAAACCCCAACTTGTTCCGTCGCGTAATCAGTGTCTCAGTCGCTTCGGTTTTCAGGGCTTCGGTTTTCTTGGCGGGCGGGACGCTCCCGCGTCCCTAGATGGTGACATGTCAAAATTTTGCTTTTTCAGTGGTAGAGCAGACAGCCAACTCGAGCTCTTCATCTTTGATGTCTTAAGCACAGCACGCCCAATAGTCCGCTGCCTGTCAGGCTCAAATTTAGCCAGTGAGGACTCAAGAAAATTGTCCTCAAGAGCGTTCCGATTTCTCGCTGCCTCGTGCTTTTCTGTTTGGAGTTGTGCCATGTGGTCACTCACGTCGAAAGGTTGATGAAGCCGAATGGAATTGTCCAAGATTGCAGTTCCAGACTTTGATGAATGAAATAATGTACTTGCTGTTGCAACTGGATCTGTCCAAGCCATTCCTCCTTTATTGACTGGTAAGGTGAAGAGGTCACACTCCTCTTCTGATACAATATCACCAAGTATGGCAGGCATGAATGTATGGCGAATTGAATCTCGCAGGCGTGTGTACAACCCCTCGTCACATTTCATGACTCTTTGCACGAACTGCCATCGAAACTTTATGGACTTGGTAAAGGCAGTGTGCGCATCTTGAGGATGTTTTTCTCCTGCTGTTGATACCTTAGCAATAAGTTGAGTCCATTGGTTGATTTTCCCTTCAATGTACTCTCTTTTCTTTGCTGCTTCGCCTATAAACCCTCCTAAGAACCGTTGACCCGTCACAATCTTGATACCTGAGCCCCTAAAAATCCGAGCAGCTTCTTCTAGATTGTTTGGATGTACTACAAGGTACGACTTATGGCCTTGTGGGTAATAACCATAATTGGGGCCATGACGCAAAAGCTCCTCCCACCAATGTTTTATTTCATCAAAGTTTCCTTGTGCGGATGAATCATCAGCGTACCAACATTGGGTTACCTCCTGACACTGGTTCTGTAGCAGATCGATTAATGGCAAGGTGGAAATTCCATACAATAACATCGCCAGCGGATCCCCTTGGGTTACCCCTTCTTTGCTGTACAAGCTCTCGTTACTCCCTCGTAGAACCAGTTCTGCATGACCTTTGTACGTGTTGTAGAGGAACCTTGCACAGCTGGGCCAATACAGTCTTGCATACCAAAGAGCCATTATCCTATTTACAGAGTTGAAGGCATTTTTCGCGTCCACCAATAGCAGTCCCCATCTAGAATTGGGCGTAGCTCTTTCTTCAAAAAGTGAATTCATTGAATGTATAGCACCTTCAATCCCTGCACTAATGCCCCCACACAGTTGTTTCTCCTTTTTTCTGCCTTTTTTCATCTTCCCGGTGAACTACAGTCTAGAAATTTTAACCGTCAGTCGGGGATAGACCACATTGCAATATTCACTCGGTTTCTCATCTGTAAAATTGTTTAAATAATACCTTTTTGTAATAATACAAATTAAATTTTGAGGCTGAGCTATTGACATGAAATTTTAAAAATAGGTTAGAACTGGATCACAATGCAATATTCACTCGATCTTCCTTCTCTAATTCATTTGTAACCAATATTTTCAAGTAATCTATCGAACTGTCATTGATAGTGTCATAAGTGTGATTGGGCTTGCCCGTAAATGAATAAGTAAGTAGGTATGTAATTTGCATTCTGCCATCTCCAAATAGACAGAATGAGACTACGAAATATTCAATATGACATACGAATTCATGATGGTGACCGTGAACGATGCGGCTCCCAAACTACGAATACATTCCTTTCCCCTACCGAAACCCGGAGGGGGAGCGATCATCCAATAAACCACCGAATCCTGGGAGGGCGGAAGGAAGGTCTCATGTAAACAAATATATCACGAAGCCGTGAACTGTCAAGGAAACCTTGTCTGGGGGTGGCCCAACATCCGTCAGACGGCAGCAGTCGGGCGGTTTATGTATGAGCGAAGAAGCTCCCCCCCCCCCCCCCCCCCACCAACTGCAGAACCACGTGTGGTTATAACTTGTATACAAGTCGACCGAGGCGTTTTTCTGAAATCTTAATGAACTGAAAATGAGTTTTTGTCGAGAAAAAAGGCTTCTTCGGCGCATCCGGACGGTAATAACGTCCAGGAGGGTCATCAACTTTTGACTTTCTGAGGTGATGGACTGCAAAGTCTAACGAGAAAATTGACACCTTCGGTTCGGCTGTGGTGGCCTCTAAGTAGAAATGTACCGGTTCCAAACTTTAACCGACTTTTTATGTATCATGAACTCAAAGCGCGAAATTCCATTACGGAACTAAGGAACTACAACTTCCTTGAGTCTTATGACTTCCATTTTAAACCATGATCAATTACGAGTATTAGTCAGTCTTAGTGAACTCCTAATTAGTCATATGACTTCCATTTCAAACAATGATTAATGATTAATCATTGTTTAACATGGAAGTCATAAGACTCAACAATAACAATAATAATTATAGTTATTATTGAGTCTTATGACTTCCATTTTAAACAATGATTAATTACTAATCATTGTTTAAAATGGAATTCATAATATGACTAATGTGAATAACTACAAACAAATTCGATCATAGAAACTCGATGTCGTATTAGGTATTATATTATGTGGTTTGAATAAGCTGTGCCAGGAAAAACATTGACCCGACTTGCCGCCGTTTGGTTCAAAGCTTAGAGAAATGTTTGTATGTAATCGGTGAGGTGTTTAATGGAGAAACTTAATTTCACAATATTATGAATTCATCACAATTTAACAATAATAATAATTAATTATTAAAATTTAACAATAATAATAATAATTAATCATTAATGATTATTATTGATACATTTTGATGAATTCCAAATATTGTGAAATTATGTTTCTCCATTAAACACCTCACCGGTTACATACAAAAATTCATCTAAGCTTTGAATCAAACGGCGGCAAGTCGGGTCAATGATTTTCCTGGCCCAGCTTATTCAAACCACATAATATCATAATATTATGGTTTTGACATCGAGTTTTTAAGATCGAATTTGTTTTTGGTTGGGTACTTATTTCGACCTCAAGAACTCAGGAAAAATAGAGAAAATCTGCAAATTCTTCGCATAACGGTTTATTATCTTCTTTATGCAGATTACCCTTCAGTCTAGATAACTAAATGGTCGATTGATCATTAAAATTCAAAGCACGCAAATCTTGAATGTGTATTAGGTAGGTATGAGAATAAGTCCAAAAGTACCCTCACTATCCGCTGGGCAAGGGGGTACTCACGGGTTCAAAAACATCAATTTTCCAAATCGCCTCGTCAACAGCTTTAATTTGAGCTCATAGATTATAATCGTAATATCTAGACTCCCCGGTGTTAGGGGGGAAGGGATACCTAGGATACTTTACGACCTAATCCCATACCTTTCTAATATTAATTCAAAATTAGCGTATTTTGAATTATAATAAGTAATCGATCCACTATTCAGTGATCTAGAGAAAAGTGTGTTCTGCACAAAGCAGATAATTAACCGTTGTGCCAAGAATTTGCAGAGTTTTTCTAATTCTTTCTTCTGAATCTACGGGGGTAATCAATTCTTTTTTTCTGTCGATTCCAATGGTTCATTATCGAAGATCCGCAAAATTCGTCAGTACTGGATTGCACTCAAGCCAGTAGGTGACTGATTCCCAGGAAGATGGAAAATATCGACATCAATTTCATCAAACAATTAATTTGGTTATAGGGGACCACCAAGAAGTAACTCTAAGGTATCTTATAGAGTAAATATGGGCCAGAAATGTCCATAAGATGAAAATTAAAGCGAAATTAGTGGCACAGTTGGCCCTCAATAGAAAGCATAGAAACCATCCAAATTGAAAACATTGACCATGATTAAACCTATGTGTTTTTGTCACATCACCAAACATTCCAGGAGTAGGTATGTAGATCGATTTAAAAACAAAATAAACCAAATCAATCTTGAATTATTTTTAAATCGATCAATAATTATAATTGTTTTGTTAATTTTTGCTCAATCATTCTGGAGAGACTCGAGTTCCAAAAAACCGTCCATATTAAATATCCATAAATTTTAACGTAGCACTAACCGACGCGTATCATGTTTGTATTACAATCGACGCACGGTAGAGCAAGTAAGACTGTTAAGGGTGCAGTTCTCTATAAAGTCGTAAGATTTATAGACAAAATGAAGTTTGAATGACGTCGCTTATAGCAAATAGGTTGAATGTGAGCTGGAACAGCTTGAACAGGAGCTTGCTGTCTGTTGGCCCCAAACAGAAAGCATTCGAATCCTCCCTAGCGCATTGAAAACGTTAAATCTAATCCCATCTGATTTTTTCTCACATAACCAAACATTCCAAGAGTATGAAAGTCAGTAGGTAGGTACCTATACTTGAAACCCAAAAATTATTGTAATGATTATTTTTGCTCATTTATTCTGGAAATACTCGAGGTCCACAAACACAACCATATATTTATAATGAAACAATACCCCTCAGACTATTCAGGGCCAAGACATGGTGCAGTACTCAACGAAGTCCACATTTTATGGACAAAAGGATGTTTGAAGGACGTTGCCTCCAGCAAGTAGGTTGAGTGTGAGGTCTGCTGGAATAGCTCGAACTGGAGCTTGCTGTCTGTTGGAACAAATTCCAAGTTTGACGCGATGTCGAGGGTGCGAACACCTGGAAATGAGGGGTGACACCCGCGTAGGCCCTGGCGCTAATGAAGTAACTTGACCCCCTCGGGCCTCACTCTAGGAAGTGACCCTATCGAAGGAAGTTCGGGAGACGTGAAAAACCCTTCGTTAGCACTTGGAAATTGACAAGGCCTCCCTTCTCGTAAATAAGGCCCCGGCGGGTCGTCTCCCGCCACCATAAACGCACCTCCGTTTACGATTTTCTTTTCTGCCCCATTCACACGGTAAATCTCGGGTCGTGTGTCCGTATTGACGGTAAATCACCGGTTAAGGCACTTTGAGTTGTAAAACCCTACCAGCAGTAAAGCCCGAAACCGATTTCGACTCGCTAAACAAATAATGTGTTTGAAAGAGGTTACTACGTGATGAAACGAGGCCCCTTTCATGAAACCAGAGTTGACCCATCCATGCACTATTGTCTCGAATGTGAAACATGGCATTGTGTTCTCATGTACCCAACACACAGGTTACATGGCTGTTGAAATTCAATATGTAATTCAATTATTGAAAACTTCATGAAACGATCGTGAGCCTAATCCTAACTGTACTTTACATCAATTTCTTCGGTTTATATCTTTTTTGTACAGATCACCCTTCTGTCTAGATCACTAAATGATAGATTAATTATTCTTATGAATTATCATTAATTATAAGTAGGATTTTATCATTACTATAGGCCCCCTATAAAATCAAAAGCCAGACCATTAAATCCTAATTACTTGCGGAAAACAAAAGAAGAATTTCAACAATTAATGAAAATGGGCGTTTTACGACCATCGAAATCACCATGGTCTTCTCCATTACACGTAGTAAAAAAGTCAAACGGAGACATCAGGCCCTGTGGGGATTGTCGCCGACTTAATCTCATGACTCTCGACGACAATTATGGGGTGCCTAATCTCCGCGACTTCAACACACTACTACATTCTAAAAAAGTTTTTTCTACGCTCGACATATCGCGACATTCCCATCAGAAGCGAGGACATTCCTAAAACGGCCATAATAACCCATATACGAATATTTGAAACTATAATGAACTATTATAGGTTTTGGTTTCAAGGGAAGTCCTCAAACATACCAACGCTTTATGGATGCTATTTTAGCTGATTTCGATGTTGCATTCTGCTACTTAGACGATGTACTCCTAGAGTCTTGCTCACACGAGGAACACTTTAAACATCTGCAGTTGATACTTAACAAATTTTTAGAATTCGGCCTACAGCTTAATCTCAGAAAATGCGTTATAGGACAACAAACAGTAGCATTCTTAGGCCATACAGTAAACGCGGACGGAATAGCCCCCCTACCTAATAGAATCAAAATCATTGAGGAATTTCCGGAACCAAAAACCATCTGCGAACTACGCCGCTTCTTCGGCATCATCAATTTTCATAGAAGGGCCATCCCGCGCGCAGCTCACGAGCAGCGGAAGCACACAGCACTTTTTGGGCACAGTAAAAAACGAGACAGAACACCAGTTCCTTGGACTCCCGCTCTACGAACAGCTTTTGTTAACTGCAAAAAGGCATTGAGTAAAGCAACTCTTTTGTTCCATCCTCACCCCTCCGCACCACTGTTAAATATTCATTCGAATAAGTTTCAGATATCGAGTTAATTAGTTGTTAATATAAATATTTAATATAAATATTGTTAATATATATATTTAACAATATAAACATCTAATTAGTTGTTAATATAAATATTTAATTAGTTGTTGATATAAATATTTAATTAGTTGTTAATATAAATATTGTTAAATAATATTTAATATTATTTATCAGATCGAAGTAATTAATTGTTAATATAAGAAATAATAATAAATTAATTATTAATTACTAGGTAACTGTAATTAGTAATCACCAAAAATAATTATTAATAATTTACAATACTTGATTATAATTAATAATAATTAATGTTAATTCATACCTAATAATTATTAATCTACCATTTAGTTATCTAAACAGAAGGGTGATCTGTACAAAGAAGATGATCAACCGTTGTGTCAACAGTTTGCAGAGTTTTTTTTTTTTTTTTCAATTCGATTTTGGAATCCACGTATGTTGAAACGTAAGCCCTGTAAAATTTTTAACATTTTAGGGTTCATTTTCTTGTTCTTGGGCGATTACAAAGGTTCATTATCGAAGATAATAAACCAAAAAACTCTGCGAATTTTTGACACAACGGTTTATTATTTTCTTTGTGCAGATTTCCCTTCTGTCTAGATCAGAAAATGGTATTATTATTTAAAGTAGGTAGGTACCTACGCAAATTTTGAATGTATATTATCACCTTGTCAAGAACTTTCATTTGAGTCCGTAGATTATAACCCCCAAAAACAACTCCGTTGTAAAAACTGGCCCGCCAAAAAACCTCAGCCGCAAAAAGGAATGATATCCATTTTGCCCGCCAGCCACATATATAGGATGCTCGGTGCTTCGCACCTCGCTGTTGAGTATGCATATAGAAACCTGATCCTCCTACCCCTAACCTCCACCGTCAATGTTTTCCTGTTCCCTGTCTCCTTCCCACAACCCCC
This sequence comes from Stenodema calcarata, assembly GCA_963920205.1. Taxonomy (NCBI): domain Eukaryota; kingdom Metazoa; phylum Arthropoda; class Insecta; order Hemiptera; family Miridae; genus Stenodema; species Stenodema calcarata. Next base: position 25,936,031 of record OY986059.1, on the reverse strand, counting down.
TCTCACCCTTAGTCACCCTCGGTTTCACCTAATATGTTTCCTCTGTTACACCAGCAGGGAGCTTTACGCTTCTTTCAATGCTGTTGGCGGGAGCTTTTTGCCAGATGAACAAGCTAACATAAGTATTACTGGTGGTCACGAGTAATCAGCGGTGGTACAACTGTAATGAAGTAATGCTTCAATTCAGGCTTGTTTATGTGGCAAAAAGCTCCCGCCAACAGCATTGAAAGAAGCGTAAAGCTCCCTGCTGGTGTAACAGAGGAAACATATTAGGTGAAACCGAGGGTGACTAAGGGTGAGAAAGGGTTGTGGGAAGGAGACAGGGAACAGGAAAACATTGACGGTGGAGGTTAGGGGTAGGAGGATCAGGTTTCTATATGCATACTCAACAGCGAGGTGCGAAGCACCGAGCATCCTATATATGTGGCTGGCGGGCAAAATGGATATCATTCCTTTTTGCGGCTGAGGTTTTTTGGCGGGCCAGTTTTTACAACGGAGTTGTTTTTGGGGGGATATCACATCTTTTTGCATGGCTAGTTTTCGAGTGGTACTTATACAATACGGTTCAACAACTTATACAATACAAAAGTACCTACGAGGTAACTAGTAAATGTTTTCCTAAATGAAGTTTTATCCTAGTCAAAATTTAGTGAAAAATTAGTACGCCTACTAATTTGCCTTTTTGTTTCTTCTTTTTGTGACAAGAATAATTATTTCTTGGAAATTATTGTTTGTTATCTGAAATGTGTTTGAAAAATAAGTAGTTTTAAAATTTTTGCGAATTGGTTAAATAGTAGTTTTAAAATTTTCGATTAATTAAAACAATTAACAATTTTAAAAAATTATTAAAATTTAAAACAATTATTATTATTATTAAATTTGAAAAAATAGAAAGAATTAGAAATTTGAATGAATTTGAATTAGAAATTTTTTGAAAATTTGTTGCATTTTTTCTTGGGGATTGTGCAAATTTTTGTTGTTGAGAATCATTACAATAATTTTAATTATTGGTGTCGAAGAGAAAGTGTAAAGAGAAAGTTTCTTCTTCTTGGAGTGCCGTATCCGAATTTCGGACGTTGGCTACCTCTCACATATAATCCTGTGATGCACGTCTTCACAAGTTATACGGGACCTACAGTTTATCGCCGGTTCCGAACGGCACTATTTGAGAGGCTGTACTAGGCAAATGATACTGGTGGTAGTTTGCCATTGCTTTCCACCAGGTGACCGCCGCAACGGCTAAGTATGTGAAAAATCCTTTCACGCCAGCGGGTATTGAACCCAAGATCTTACGCATCGCGGACAAACGCGCTTGTCCACGAGGCTACCGGCGGCCACAGAAAGTTTGCAAAACGTAAAACGCACGTTTTTATACCAAAAATCGCGAATAACTCGAGAACCGTTGGGAAAAGTGTGCTACCCTCATTCGAAAGCCCATTAAATTTCCTATCGATCCTTAAACAGGCGCCACTCTACGACAATTTTCCTGACCACCGTTCAACTTTGATGTTTTCGGAAATTAGCCAAATCAGTAGATGTGGAATTTATTCACGTATTTTTGGCTGTGGATTAGTCAAATCGATTGAGATTTAGTTCAAAATTATTGAGCATATTCTAGACAACCTAGCGGACATTTTAAGACCAACCGCACCAATTTTCATCAATATTTGCGGCAGTTGTTGTTGAAAATAGAAAAATCACCATAACTCCTTTATTTTTCCCTTTAGGAAGCATTTTTTGATCTCAAATTAAACAATTTGAAAAGCTGAACACAACTAAAAAAGAAAATCTGAAAAAGCTTCAATTTTGAAGGAGTTATGACCATTTGAAATTCCTAAAAAACACTATTTCCCCCCTAATTGGGGGGGAAATGGGGGGAGGGAGAAAAAATGGTCAAAAGGCACTCCCTTGGAGCATAACAAACGTGTGTGCAAAATTTCAGCTCGATCCGATTTGTCTGCTGGGCTGTAGCCCCGTCAATGAACAACAACAACAACAACAAGAACACGAAAAACGTGAAAAATAGTGGTTTTAAAATTGTTATACCCCCGACACCTGATGTTCCCGAGAGCTGAAATTTGGTTTACGTCCTCACGTGCCCCTGGAGAGTTGGTGTACAAAAAATCAACTCTCGAGACACTCAAGGGACCTAGCTACGATAGGGTGAAAACCTCAACTTGTTCCGTCGCGTAATCAGTGTCTCAGTCGCTTCGGTTTTCTGGGCTTCGGTTTTCTTGGCGGGCGGGACGCTCCTGCGTCCCTAGATCGTAAAATCTAGAACCCCCAGCGTTAGGGGGATTATTATTTTACAACATCTCCTCAAATTTCAAATCTCCTCAACAGCTTTCATTTGAACCCTTACATCTTAATCGAAATATCTGGACCCCCCCCCCCCCTCTCTGCGAGGTACCCCCGGGTTCAAAAAACATTAATTTCGATATCTGAAAACCAAACGCTGTTTGAATTATGAACATTAACCCGAACGAAGGTACAAATTATTTTAGCACAACGTCAATTTCCACAAAAACGAAGCCTGTGTTGCACTAGTTACTGACGATGAAGTAAGAGCCTTAATCGGTTTACAATTGTTACAGTTTTTGTGGAAATAGACTTTTTCATCTTGATACTCGTCTTTTTATTTCTGCACTTTTATTGTATTTTCAGTTCGATACTTTGCGCGTTGGTCAGTTGGTTTCATTCGAAGGAAGGACGGGATAAGATTGGTAGGTAACTTAGGCGCTAATAGTCCATCGATCCGACGCCAGATGCCACTACTCCCACCGTCGAAAGCCTGCGTTACCTACCATTTCAGACATACCTACGTGATTCAAAACGGGACGAACAATTCACGAATATTCTCGCTCTAATAACGTCGAGAATTTTACTGTTTTTGTATCTAGTAATTGATGACCGATTCGCGTGGATGTCAAATTCATGAATCGTCCTACTAAATAATATTTAGTAGGATCGGCCTGTAGAAAACTGCAAAATTTGCAGTAGACCCAGCGATGACGTCTTAATGAACATTTAATGTTCATTAAGACATCATCGCTGGGTCTACTCTCCATTACTAGAAATTTGCCTTCGGAGAAAAGCGTTTTCTGACCTCCAGCTAATAAATCGTACAATGAATCATTGAGGTGCATAACGATCTATTGAATAAATTGGCCCTTAATTATTCGTGGATACATTCTTTGGGGACACACATACTTCTGAATGAAATTGATGTCGTAATGAATTGATGATTTCCCCATCAACTTGGACAGATAATTTGGATTTCTATGGAATCTTTAATTAGGTACAAACTTCAGTACTAGGTACCACTTCCACCAAACATTTTTTCATACTTCAGTGGGGTGATGCAGAAACAGTCACTCTACCTTTCAAATTCAATATAATTTAATATAATTCAATATAATTTACATTTGAACGTTGAACAGACAAAATCTGTTAGTAATAAGATGATACCATGAACCCGTTGAAATAATTAATTAGAGGTTCTGTGTAGTACTGATGGTGGACAGCCGAAACCGGTCTCCAGTGAAGGTATTACATAATATGTAATACCTTCATAATAATATTATTATGTAATACCTACGTAATAATATTATTATTTTTGTGGAAATGAAATTTTTCGTCTTCGAACCTCGTCTTTTATACCTGGAGATGGGCAATTAGGGGATGGAATCAAATGCTGAGTAAACTAATTCAATCATTAAGACTAAACAGTGATAAAGAAAATGTAGAATAATATTCTACTAGTGAATACTAATATTATTATAGGTAGGTAAGTAGCAGACACATAATGTATTATAACTCGGAGGAAATGATCACTTTGGTGGGTTGGGGAAAGGGACGAGTGCGTTACCACAACTTCATTTCCTACAAGAGCTGTAGTTAACATTGTAGAGGGTTTTAGAGGATAAATGTTTGCTGATTCAATATTACTGATACAATATTGCTTTACATAATTTAGGTAAGTATATAAATTACAGTTTTATAGTTATTTGTAGTTATTCTAGTATTAACTTAATTTTTTACACTGTAATTGTTTAATTGATTACGTTTATATTGATTTAATTGGAAACACTGTAATTGATGGGTAATGTTTAGGTTCAAATTTTAATATTACTGAGTGCGTGTGATTTTTTGACCGTCAGTAAGAATAAGGTTGAGGGATGTCGAGGGTCGGTCAAATGAGAGATGATATATGTGCCAATGTTTCGAAGAATTTATTTCTTCATCTTCAGGCCCTCTTCATGTTAGGCTCTGTTCCTGGTTTGCGGATAGGAACAATAACAAAGTTAAACCATACTGGCGGAAATTCACTGGTGAACCAAAAAACGTTAGGTATAGAAGCTCAAGAGTTTGGTTTTGTAGATTACAGGTAAGTCTGCAAGCATACAGTATGAAAGATTATCCTTTCCCGGGGCTGTGTCAGACTGATTTGAGAGAGCCGTATTGAGTATCTGTTTTAGCCCAGAAAATTGAAAACAAGCCATGTTGGATTCGAGAGGGTTCATTAAATGCCCAAGGGATCATCTAAAGTTATGTGCATTGGTGAGCAAATTTAGATCGTGGACGTGCATAGAGTACGACGTCGCGATCAATTCGTTATGCGTTGGTAGAACAAAGCTTATCAACTTCTGAAATTGAAACCCTTTAAAGCCCTTAAATTTTATCATCTTTATCATCTACTGAATAATACTCGTAATAATTATTATTGACCATAAGAACTCATCTTATATACATTTATTTATTGGCAAGAAACAAAATAGAATGGATGTAAATTACAAAAATTTTCATGTCGGTAATACAGCCTCCAACAAAAACCATTTATCCAAGATTAAATTCTTTGCCCACCAAGTTCAGTTGAACTTGTGTTCCTTAGTGGAGTCCTGACGATGATTCAAATACAACATTCAACATAGTCAAATTACGAAAAGTACTTAATGACAAAACATGTATTGTGCGCAAATATGATGGTTATATTCATGACAGTTTAAAATATTATCATACACCCAAATATTACTGGTACTTCTGTGGTTGAAGCAGTACTATGCAATGAACGGCTGCAGGATGAAAATGGGGTCTTGCTTATGGGTTTTCTGAACATTGTTTGGAATCGTTAAAAAGAACTGGTACATTTTCACCACAATGTTTCAGGCCGTAGCGGAAAGCAAAGATGACCAACTGTCATCAGTGAGAGGTCTGAATTTGTTCCAAACGTTGAAAAATGGAAGGACAACCTCGCGCGTCTGGGGACTCTCAGAATACGCCGTCCGTTTCAGACGTTATCTATAAAAATAGCCCTGGAAGCGTTTAGGTAGACGCGTATGATGAATGGTCCATTGAAAAATTATCACGAGCCTCCGATGACTGATTGTGAAGAGGTTGAAAAGGGCCTATTGTTGGTTTCGGGAAGTCGTGAAAACGGGTACGTGTGGACGGGGTTCTAGACGATACCGCTGGTCCGTGCGAAGCTACTGTGGCACCCCTCCAATTCTCCGCGTTTATTTTCGATGTTCGATCGTAAATTATGGTTGTACGCGTCTTATAAGAGATTTAATATCAGAAAACACCTCCTATGCTCCTCCGTGAAGGAGGGGAGAAACATTATTTTTACGAAGAAAAAGAATATACTCCAGAATGATTTAGTGCCGCTGTTGAGACAGGTAGGTGTGTTCGTATAGGTGAAACATCAGTGTTGATAAATCAATGGGGTTACAACTTTTGGACATTCAATGCTCAGTGATTTACGGCTTGTGGCACACAAATGACTTCGGTGGTCTATGACCATGATGTGGAGGGAGCGATTTCAAAATCCCATCATTTGCAACTCTCGTAAACGCATTTTATGGCAAATAAAAGTGTATTTTGAAATGAATATTTGAGCTTTGATTCGTATTATGGTGCTAATTAAATACTCCACTGGAAATCTCGAGTCCTATAAAATGCTGATTGAATGTCGTAAGGGATGCCTCACTCATACTTTGGCATACCTATCCGCGACGGTAGTTGAAACCGAAAATGGGATCTCAATGACTGTTTTCTCAAAGATTTTCTCAATATTGATAACCAACTAAAAATGCAGTATTCACCATTTCAAGCATGTGTGGCTCCCAATCAGTCCAAAAACCATTAAGCCGTAAGTTGATAATAATATTATTATCTAAGCATATTATGCTTAGAGGTATCAATATGGAGTGTGCATTAGATAACAGATCAAAATAACAGCAGTCAGCTGCTACTTTCTCCAATAAATAGAAATAAAATTGGGGGCTTGCTACTTTCTACAACTACTCGAAATTTTACAGTAGGTCCTCAAAAATGTCCTATACCTACTAAATGTTTGGACGTGTCAATTAAATTCATTGAAATGCCCCTAACTCCCCTAACACAGAGCTTATGATTTTCTGAAGGATGGTTACTAGCATTTGAGTGAATTATGGGATGAATACAAACGGGTGATGAGCCCACGCCCTGTATTTTGGTATACAACTACCTACATACTCATCGTGGAGTCTTCGCGCTTGAACGGTTACAGTCAGAAGAATTAATTTTCAACTAGATCATACGTTATTGATGGATAATCGATGCTGTAGCTCATGGCCGCATCGGAGGATTGGAAAGTAACTGTTTATGTACTTAAATTATCTGGTTTTCGTATATGAAATTAATTAAGGGGAAACACTGCAATTATCTTGTGCAGTCTATTTTCCATGGTCCGGAGGACAATGCGAGAGACTAAGTAACAGGTTCAGACGCTCGAGCTTTATTCAAGCGTGGAAAATGAGGGAGCAAAATGCGAGTAGTTGGCTAACACGTAAAAACTCACGTTCAACCCAATCGTATATCTGATGAGAAGCAGTTGGGTTGTGTCCAACATCAGTGGTATAACACTGAGCCGGTTGTTCTGATTTGGTTTTTCTGTGTGGTGTACTTTGAAGGAGAAATGACACAACACATTCTAGTAGATATCTACTCTCGATGGGCGGCATTCGCAGACACTTGCTATGGGTATTTTTAGATCACCCTCAAATTGAATTTTATAGCACAAATTGAAGCATTACTTACCGGACGTTGAAGTAAAAGAAGTCATAAAAGAAGTACCTACCAACAAACATTCGAAATTACCTTCATTTCCATAGCACGAAACTTACCTCAGAACAAAAAACTCGACATCACTAAAACCATATGATGTTCCAAACAGCTCGTTAGTATTGAAAATTGACCTGTATTTCAACCGTTTGATTCAGGATCGTGTTGACAGGCTCAACCTTTGAGCCGTCATTGTGAACGAACGGCTGGTCGTACAAAGCTGCGGATGGTCTTAAAAAATTCTTAGGAATAAACTCTATCTTAATATGAAATAAAAAATACACCGTTCCATATGAATTTTTCGAGTTTTGGAATTTAGTGTTTTTCCTAAACCTTTGCGCGCTCACTGTGAACGAACGGCTGGTCGCACAAAAATCCAATTGGTCTTAAAAGATTCGTAATTTTTCAGGTCATCCAAAAGTGAACTAAAAATTACACGGTTCAGTTAAATATTTTGAGATATGACATTGTCGAAATTTCAAAATTCGTTTTGAACCCCTTCCCCTCGATCTAGGGTTATGAAAAGTTTCGAGGATCATTTTGGGGTTGGTCGGAACCCATAAAAAAATGTCGTAATTTTAACTCAACGCTAACTTTGCAAAGTGCCGCGGACGGCGGACGGCGGAGTTTTTTATTCGATTTTCTGAATCTACGTATCTTGAAACGTAAACCAACAAATTTTGAGGGGGGGTTAAACAATTTTTTTCTTTGGGCGATTGCAATGGTTCATTATCGAAGATAATAAACCAAAATCCGTCCGTCCGCCGTACGCCGTCCGCCGTACGCTGTCCGCGGTCCGCGGCACTTTGCCCAGTTAGCGTTTAGTTAAAATTACGAAATTTTTTGACATTTTATGTCTTTACTCTGGCACATAACTCGTAAAACGTTACACAAAAGCGTCACACGAAATCGTCACGAAAATTTCTGATGATTTTCGCTTACAACCGATTCGTTGCTACGGAACTTTATCTTCGCCAGTTATCATCGTACAAAAATCGTTCACCACTCGTTGGATAGCTCTCGATTTACCTAACCATATGACGTTAACCACTGCGGAGTGCGTGGCCGACAAGCTGCGGTATGAGCGTGACTGTTTAAATAATTGTTTACACACAGGTTATCATTCACAATCATTTATATTGTCAACACGAATGCAAGCTTCATAATTTATGATGAACCCTACAATTAAGTATAACAACTACGCTACTGGAGTAGGTGATGTAGGATTGTTCGAAGGTTCTTGAATCACTTCTTTAAAGACATAAAATGTCCCAATGTGTTGCAGACTCGTATGCAAGCATTTAATTCTCGACTGTATCAACAACAGAATGGAGTTGACATTCTTTTGACATTTTCATGTCTTTGCTTTGGCACATGAACTGAAACGGGAAAAATTTGTTTCCTTGATTCACCCTTTCCCTCAGATCACGTCAGAACACAAGCGACAGGCGGGCCACTACGTCAGACGCACCTATGACGCACGAGCGTATGACGTCAGACGGCTGGCAGGAGGACCACTAGTACGTCAGAGCCTATGACGTCAGACGGCTGGCCGGAGGCCAACTAGTACGTCACAGCCAATGACGTCAGAGGGCTGGCTGGCTAGGTGATCGGGTTTTAATAAGCCTCCGGAATTCCCCGCCTTCATTTTTGTGTATTTTTTTTTATGGGTTCCGACCAACCCCACAATGGTCCTCGAAACTTTTCATAACCCTAGGTCAAGGGGAAGGGGTTCAATACGAATTTTGAAATTTTGAATCCCCATCAAACGGTAGGTATGTTTTTGATTTCATATTTAGATAGAGTTTGTTCCGTAGAATTTTTTAAGACCATCCACAGCTTTGTACGACCAGCCGTTCGTTCACAATGACGGTTCAAAGGTTGTGCCTGTCAACACGATCGTGAATCAAACGGTTGAAATACAGGTCAATTTTCATACTAACGAGCTGTTCGGAACATCATATGGTTTTAGTGATGTCGAGTATTTTGTTCTGACATAGGTACGTTTCGTGCTACGGAAATGAAGGTAATTTCGAATGTTAGTTGGTAGGTACTTCGTTTATAAAAAAATGTTTACCGACGTAGTATTAAAAACCCCAGCATTATATCGTATTAATTAATCATAATTAATAATAATTATTATTAATAATAAATACAAATTATTAATACCTAACAATAAATTATAATAATTTTCGCTGGGTATTTGATACAATTATTAATAATTAGTGATAATTCATAGTAATAATTGATCTAACATTTAGGATCTAGACATTTAGACCTAGTGATCTAGACAGAAGGGTGATCTGTAAAAAGAAGATAATGAACCGTTCTGTCAAGAATTTGCAGAGTTTTTCCTTTGGTCGATTCTAGTGGTTCATTTTCGAAGAACATAAACCAAAAACTCTACAAAGTCCATCAATTCTCCAGTATCTATCAGTATTCATTCGTAAGGTATTTTCAAAATCTTACTGAGTATTGCCAACAAAAACCTTCAGAAAATGATCAGGAAAGCAACACCCAGGAAGTTGCCTGGAACCAATTCATCATGATGTTTTGGTTTATTATCTTCGATAATGAACCATTGGAATCGCCCAAAGAAAAAATTTTTCTAACCCCCCCTCAAAATTTGTGGGTTTACGTTTCAAGATACGTAGATTCAGAAAATCGAATAAAAAAAAATCCGTCCGTCCGCCGTACGCCGTCCGCCGTACGCCGTCCGCCGTACGCCGTCCGCGCCACTTTGCCCAGTTAGCGTTGAGTTAAAATTACGAAATTTTTTTTATGGGTTTCAACCAACCCCACAATGGTCTATCGAAACTTTTCATAACCCTAGGTCAAGGGGAAGGGGTTCAAAACGAATTTTGAAAATTCGAAAATCTCATATCTCGATAAATTCATATAGAACGGTATGTTTTTTATTTCATATTTAGATAGACTTTGTTCCGTAGAATTTTTTAAGACCATCCGCAGCTTTGTACGACCAGCTGTTCGTTCACAATGACGGCTCAAAGGTTGAGCCTGTCGACGCGATCTTGAATCAAACGGTTGAAATACAGGTCGATTAAATACAGGTCGACTCGATTTTCATACTAACTAGCTGTTTAGAACATAATATGGTTTTAGTGATGTCGAGTTTGTTGTTCTGAGATACGTTTCGTGCTACGGAAATGAAGGTAATTTCGAATGTTTGTTGGTAGGTAGGTACTTCTTTTATAGAAAAATTAAAAAGTATTAAAAACCCTAGAATTATATCGTATTAAATAAATACAAATTATTAATACCTAACAATAAATTATAATAATTTTTACTAGATACCTACTTGATAAAATTATTAATAATTAGTGATAATTCATAATAATAATTAATCTAACATTTAGGATCTAGACATTTAGACCTAGTGATCTAGACAGAAGGGTGATCTGTACAAAGAAGATAATGAACCGTTGTGTCAAGAATTTGCAGATTTTGGTTTATTATCTTCGATAATGAACCATTGGAATCGCCCAAAGAAAAAGTTTTTTTAACCCCCCCCTCAAAATTTGTTGGTTTACGTTTCAAGATACGTAGATTCAGAAAATTGAATAAAAAAAAAATCCGTCCGTCACCCAGTTAGCGTTGAGCTAAAATTACAAAATTTGGTTTTTGGGTTTGGACCAGCCCCACAATGATCCTCGAAACTTTTCATAACCCTAGGTCAAGGGGAAGGGGTTCAAAACGAAATTTAAAATTTCGACAATGTCATATCTCAAAATATTTAACTGAATCGTGAAATGTTTAGTTCATTTTTGAATGACCTGAAAAATTACGAACCTTTTAAGACCAATTGGATTTATTTGCGACCAGCCGTTCGTTCACAGTGACCGCGCAAAGGTTTAGGAAAAACACTAAACTTTCGCGTCGAAAACGGCCGTTATGTGACCGACCCCCAGACGCCCCAGACGCCCAGAATAAAACTACCTTTTTTCATCTTCCCGGTAAACTACAGTCTAGAAATTTTAACCGTGAGTCGGGGATAGACCACATTGCAATATTCACTCGGTTTCTCATCTGTAAAAATGTTTAAATAATACCTTTTTGTAATAATACAAATTAAATTTTGATGATGAGCTATTGACTTGAAATTTTAAAAATAGGTCAGAACTGGATCACAATGCAATATTCACTCGGTTTCTTGTCTGTAAAATTGTTTAAATAATATCTATTTGTTTAAACAAATTAAATTTTGATGATGAGCTAGATACTTGAAATTTTAAATATAGGTCAGAAATGGATGACATTTCAATATTCACTCGGTTTGTAGGACATGGTATGAGTATGGTATGGTATATTATTGTATGTATGATTTGGTATAATACAGTATGGTATGATAGGAAAGAAATTCGTATGGTATGGTATGAGTACGGTGAGAATATGGTATGGTGCCGATTTGCAATACAGTCTGGTATAGACAGAAGGGTGATCTGCACAAGGAAGATAATAAACCGTTGTGTCAAGAATTTGCAGAGTTTTTACAAATGGGCTTGGTAAAAATCTTTCAAGTTTAAACTACTAGAAAACTATCTATAATTTCCCAACCAAACGGTTGCTGAGAAGTTAACCCTTGTACTAACTGGAGGCTCTCACGACGCAGCTCTTATCCAATATATCTCTAGAAGTTCATGCGGTACCTTTAAAAAATGAGTTCACGGACGAATCAAAAGCCGCAGCCGAGTCGAAAGGTCCTGACAAATAGCTGGCGATTGGGCTTTACTTCTCTCGAACTCCCTCAAACTGCCAGAGAAGTCAGATACCCCTTTCTAAATGCTTCCTCCTCCGGAACATTTGTTTCTCAAGGAGAACGGGGTGGAAGGATTTTGATTAGAATACGGCAGTCTCCCCGGAGGTTTTTTTTTCTTCTTTTTTTTAAATTTTTTGCTTCTCTTCTCCCGGTCTTCCAACTGTCCGGTGGCTTTTCGAAGTGGAATCCAAAAGTAATGGGAGTTCAATCAGTCAGGGCCCTTCCCCATCTTCGCCTCTCGCTTCAATAACAAAACTCTCTTTTGCCCGCGTTCACCAGTTGCAAAGAGCGATGGGCCCGGTCCTGGAAACCTGAAGTAGCCTTTCCACGGCAGGACTTCGATCATCGATCTCCTGGACTTCGACCAAGAATGTACCCCTTCAATCATTTGAGACCGCTGACGGCCACATCCATAACACTAATCACTACATCGTGAACTCTCGGGCTTCGTTTTATTGGTCATTCCAACTCAATTTCAACGCTTCATATTATGGTAATGCAAATGCTCAGGACTCTCATTTACTTATTGACTTCTGAGTAATTGAACGGATTACTCTCTTAAATAGTGTTTCATGCACGTAAGCAGCAACCGATTTGGTCAAATAAATTCATGACTTGTGAATCATGCGAGGCCTACTTTCCCCGTCACTCCTTCACCATTAGAATGTGTATTACGTATTGCCACAACGGCATCGAAAACTGCACAGTTCCCAATTTATCGTGCAAATACCTATCATCCCAGTTCTAATACAATCCACGAGCAGGATATGTTGCATTGTTGAATTCAGCCGTTACAGTATTTCACATTAAAGTCAGTACCTGTACTTAACTCAATTCATTTTGGTTTATTATCTACAAGGTCACAGGGTTTACGAGCTGCTATAAGGTTTCATCAGGATATTCTACCAATTCTTGAGGGAAAAGGCACAAGATATACTGATACAGAATATACTTCGCTCTATTATTTGCAGAATAGACATTCTGCATGTGATGTGTTCTGCAGTTTCCTTTTCTTGTAGGCATCTTCGAACGTATTGACAGGATCAACGCGGTTTATGTAGGTTGGTTGCAAGGAATCCATAAATTAGTTGCTAACTGTAATCCGTGGATTACCCTGATGAGCATTTGGAATTTAGAAAATGTACTAGGATGCAAATCCAGTGCAGGATGCTAATCTTTGCGAATCTGTTGGTTTCCATTGTTTCTTGCAGCGTGACTTTATTTAAGCATAAGCATCTGCTAATGCCGATTCCGACTGTGCATGAACCTTGAAGCTGTTTCGTACAATCCCGATCACCCTCATCAGTGTCCTCGTACGTCGTTATCATCCCGAGCCTGTCTGGGAGGAGCAGCCGGTAACTTGATGGCTTTTCTATCGCTAGGTATACGAAGGCCCCTAAACTGTCAGTTGTCGTTATTTATACGAATTCCGTGCCGCATTTAAGGCAGTTTCTGGCTCATGAGAGCGCGAAGGAGGAGAAGGGCTCTGGGGTGGTCCGACAAGATCTCTTTGAATAATTTCAAAAATTTGAAATAGCATTTTATGAAAATCCCTTTGGAAGCGTTTGCGATATTGGTGATCATCATTAAATGATCTGACTGGTCTACCTTTTTTTTTTTTTTTTTGGTCGATGCCAATGACTCATTTTCGAAGATAATAAACCGAAATCCGTCACCAGCACTTTGGCCAGTTAGCGTTGTGCTAAAATTACCTACGAAATTTGGTTTTGGATCACACCCACGATGATCCTTGTAACTTTTCATAACCCTTGGTCAAGGGGAAGGGGTTCAAAACGAATTTTGAAATTTTGAAAATTTCAAAACTCGAAAAATTCAAATGAAACGGTGACCATCCACAGCTTTGTAAGACCATCCGTTCGTTCACAATGAGGGCTCAAAGTTGGAGCAGAACGAAAATCGTCAACATGAGAGTGAATCGAGAGGCAGCCTGTCGGGTCCATTTTCAATCTGGCCCAACTGATTCAACTTTTTAGGCTGATTTTGGTTTATTATCTTCGATAATGAACCATTGGAATCGCCCAAAGAAAAAAAAATTTTAACCCCCCCTCAAAATTTGTTGGTTTACGTTTCAAGATACGTAGATTCAGAAAATCGAATAAAAAAAAATCCGTCCGTCCGCCGTACGCCGTACGCCGTCCGCCGTCCGCCGTCCGCGCCACTTTGCCCAGTTAGCGTTGAGTTAAAATTACGAAATTTGGTTTCTGGGTTTGAACCAGCCACACAATGATCCTCGAAACTTTTCATAACCCTAGGTCAAGGGGAAGGGGTTCAAAACGAATTTTGAAATTTTGAAAATTTCATATCTCGAAAAATTCATATAGAACGGTATGTTTTTTATTTCATATTTAGATAGAGTTTGTTCCGTAGAATTTTTTAAGACCATCCGCAGCTTTGTACGACCAGCCGTTCGTTCACAATGACGGCTCAAAGATTGTGCCTCACTACAGGATCGTGAATCAAACTGTTGAAATACAGGTCCATTTTCATACTAACAAGCTCTTTGGAACATCATATGGCTCAAGTGATGTCGAGTTTGTTGTTCTGAGGTGCGTTTCGTGCTACGGAAATGAAGGTAATTTCGAATGTTTGTTGGTAGGTACTTCTTTTATAGAAAAATTATTACCGACGTAGCATTAAAAACCCCAGAATTATATCGTAATAATTAATCATAATGAATAACAATTATTATTAATAATAAATACCAATTATTAATACCTAACAATAAATTATAATAATTTTCACTAGGTACTTGAAAAAAATTGGTAATAATTAGTGATAATTGATAATAATAATTAATCTAACATTTAGGATCTAGACATTTAGACCTAGTGATCTAGACAGAAGGGTGATCTGTACAAAGAAGATAATGAACCGTTGTGTCAAGAATTTGCAGAGTTTTTTACCTGGTAAACCTGAGCAAAAGATTTTAGTTTGGCACCAGAGAGATAGGAAATTTAATGCAGTTTCCAACGGTATCCTCAGATTTGAGACTTTGAGAAATAGAGGAGTTATGTCCGTTTTTGTGACGTAAGGGCGGAAACACGAAAATAAATTTAAAAGAGAAAGAACTCGAGTATTAAGTGGAGTAAAAAATATGATTCATAGGGCATTTTTTTCAGAACTTAGTTGGAGAATTCACCTTCGACGGGATGTTCGCCCTTAAGTGGGACACCCTGTGCATACAAAATCTGCGTACTTTAAATAATAATAATCAATTTACCATTTAGTGATCTAGACAGAAGGGTAATCTGCACAAAGAAGATAATAAACCGTTGTTTTAAATACTTCTAACGACATTTATGGTAAGACCGGGTAGTAGCGCCCTGTGGAAAATCTCCAAGATTCCTAATATTCGTGGAAGTGCGGTAGAAGTGGTGAAAGGGTAGTCGTGAAAGCCTTTTTTTACTCCATCTCTATATCCACCCACAATATAATTTTTATATAACGGCGGGTGGGAGGGAGGGGGAGCAAACAACCCACTCATCAACCACCCACATCTGCTCGTTTTCCTCCTTTTCACCCACTTCCACCCACAATTCAAATTTTATGTACGGGTCGGTGGAGGTGATCAGAACCCCCCCCCCCCCCCAACCAGCTCGTCAACCACCCACATCTGCTCACTTTCCTCATTCTCACCCACCTCCACATTCACTTCCACCCACAATTCAAATTTTATGTACGGGTCGGTGGAGGTAACCAGCCCCCCCCCCGCGGCGGCCACTCGTCAACCACCCACATCTGCTGTATTCCTCCTTCTCACCCACTTCCACCCACAATTTAACTTTTATCTACGGGTCGGTGGAGGTGACCAGACCCCCTCCCCCGCCACCCACTCGTCAACCACCCACATCTGCTCACTTTCCTCCTTCTCACCCACCTCCACATTCACATTCACCCACAATTTAAATTTAAGTACCTATTTGTGGCGAGGGGTGGATACCACCTTCTAATTAATGTAGGGTAAGTCACATCATGATCGACAGACATTAATATTACACATTTATATCCCCCGCCCCTTTCCACCCCTTACTTCCCCGCCTTCCTATCCCGCAAACAACTTCGTTGGCCCATTCCTCCAATTCTGGATATTGTATGCAGATCAGTGTGATCTACAGAGAAGGGTAATCTGCACAAAGAAGATAATGAACCGTTGTGTCAAGAATTTGCAGAGTTTTTATTATTCGATTTTTTGAATCTACGTATCTTAAACGTAAACCAACTAATTTTGACATGGGGTTAAAAAAAAGTTTTCTTTGGGCGATACCAATTCTTCATTATCGAAGATAATAAACCAAAATAAAATATCACAAGTAAGAATCCCAGGATTGTGCTGTCTTTTCTGTTGTAGCCCTTGAAATTGACTAAATAAATAGTCGAAAGGTTGGAAACACGTCTTTAATTGTGACCGAATGAAGTGAGGCATATCCACTGCTCAGAAGGGTACTGCAGAAATTGCTAATGTGCCCTGGGGACATGCCGAGGTTTTGTGACACGTATCAAAATGACTGTTATTTAAACAACTCTGCAAATTCTTGACACAAAGGTTTATTATCTTCTTTGTACAGATCACCCTTCTGTCTCGATTACTGAATGATAGATTAATTATTATTATGAATTTTTAAATGATGAAATTTTAAATATAGGTGAAAACTGGATGACAATGTAATATTCAAACATGCTTGTAAAATTGTTTGAGCAATACTTATTTGTTTAAACAAATTAAATTTGGATGATGAGCTGGAGTTTCATCTATCATTTAGTTATCATTTAGTGATTTATGAGTTTTTCTTAACGTACTCGAGCTCTTTGTCGAGTCCAATTGTCCGTTTAGACCAAACAAGATACTTGGACTTAATTTATTTTGTGATCAATTCAAATCGTTCTAATACAACACAATTATGTTACATAGCTGTCAATATTATTGATGACCAATCTTGAATCACCCTCCATTACTCAGCTGTTACAAAAGCAAACGAGTAAAACGTCAACGGGACCAAAACCAAGGTCGACCGCCTTTTCGGAAGTAGATGAACGACTAAATATCCATTCACTCTTGAAACTCCCATTCGATTTATTTTACGACCCGAGAGATTCGCTCAACTTATATAAAGATTGATAGCAACTGATGACAACCAACGAAAAATCCCACGGCAGCCCTCACCCAGCCACCTTATAATGGTTTTTACAAGATCCCCCATCAATGAAAACATTAGCTCCCGATAATGGCTTTGGGGTCCCGAATCCAGGGAACAAGATGGGAGAGAAAAAAAAGAAGACATTGGAAATCCCCGACGAAATCTCGTTTTTTCCACTCAAAATAAGAACTCCGACCGAGATGTTCGAAGGAACGCCCTTTTTGGCTTTCAAGTCGGGTAGTCCCTCTCAATAACTCAATGGGTTATACCGTCTTCCCAAAATCTCTTGGACTACAAGTTTAGGGGCAATATCAACTGTCTCGTGGACAAGGAAATCCTTTTACTGTCTTTAATTGGTCGGGGTTTTCGAAAGGCTCCTCCTTCCAACTGAATGCCCCCATGAACGCTTCTCTTATGGCAGCGGATCAGTAGCCTTTAGTATTTTTTATTTCTTGAGCTTCATTCTCATCTTTTCTATCAGTTGATTTCACGTTTAATGTGAACCGACTTTTTCGTTTTGAGTGGGACCCAGCACGACTCAGAGGTCTTCATTTCGGATTTATTTAAGAAATCCTTTCTCTTAAAAAAACTTTTCTTAGTGTTTTTTAAATGTAACGCCTTCGATTTGAATTGAACTCATCCTATTAAAGTAATTATGCAGTCGAAAAACAGTCTCACAAGTCGATATCCCTGGTCCTCCTACCTGACTAATCCAATTTGGTAGTCTTGGTAATTGGATGACTATAAGTTAGGGTAGGTTCTTTAGGAGTCGGCTTTTTAAAAAAGGTTGAAATGAATTTAGGCGAAACGAACTTTATTCACGGAATTACACAGACTTTAAATTGTGACAATAAAGTTATTGGAACAATTAGAACAAATTACGCGGAACACACACAGGGTCGGTCGGTAACAGTAGCAGGCCGAGAACTGAAGGCTCGGGGCCTGCTCACGTTGGTTTTATAGTGTTCATGGCTGCGTCAGCAGTAATGGTAGGTCGGGTACTATAACTCTTCCCTCCCTGTAGATAAAATTGAAATCTAGTAGAAATTTCAATTTTTCAGTTTCGACGAGCAATCATGACACACTATACAACTTTACAATAATATAAAAGGATATGCACACAAATAGGTATAATAACAAATAAGGTTACGTGGTTAGCAATAGTTGTGACATGATTAACAATAAACAGAGGTTGGCACGACAACAGTGAGACAATACTATGCTAGCTTTACAATTTACGTGAGATAACTCGAAGGAATTTTAAGTTTACATTTCGACATTAATTCCAAACATGATACTTGATAACAAATGAACAATTTACATGAACAATTTACAACATAATTTTCGAGCTAAGTTTCGAGCTGGTTTTAGACATTATCTCGGGAAATTTGAATGTTTCTTCTATGTTTATAAAAACGGTATCCAGTGTACGCAAAGAATGATATGAGAGCAACGTATAAAAGAATTGTCCAGGCGCTAGGGGAAAGGTGATTCAATACAAGTTCTCGTGTACTAGGTATGGGAATTGAAGGAGGTGATAGTTGTTTTAAGTTTCTGAGTTTCATCAACGCTGTAGGTTTCTTGTTGAAATCCCAAGACTGTTTTTGGAACATGACCATAGAGGGGGTGTGGCTACTATAGGTGGATGGGGTGGTTAAGGTTTGGTTCCTATATTCTATCGTGCTGTTGCCTGGGGAAACGAGGAAGATGCCGAAAAGGGATTTAAACTGTATATTACCCTGGTCAATAATTTTTATCTGATCTTCGTAGGGGAATAAGAAGACGTAACGATTAGCCTCTTCTAGGAGTTCTATATGGTTGTTTTGTAGATTTAGTTGTATTAAATCACAACGACCGTTCAAACCCTTAGTGAGTATGTCTAACTCGCAGTCGTTTTCGCTGGTTAGCTGAAGACTATTTTGACACAAGTAGTAGTTACGTCCATATTCACACGGATTCTTAAGGAATCGTAGGTCGGTTGTGGATTTTAGAGCGTATTTGGTGGTGGGTAGGATAGTAGCATAGAAATTTGGAATGAAGGTTGGTAGTGGTTGAAGGAGAATCAAATCGAACTGAGTAGTATGGAGGATGGGGACATCTAAGAAATAGATGATTTCCTCAGAGCTTATGAAGCATTTCACTTTTATGTGATTTTGGATCTCCCAGAGTGATTCTTCTTCAAAGAGGGGCAAACTGTTACCATAGAATGGTATAAGACTCCTAAGGATTTGTCGTAGGGTTTCTGGTTTGATAATACTTGGGTGGAGTTTACCTAATTTGCAGAAAGTTATCGAATTTTCTATGTCTTGGGTTAGATCTGAAATTATTTGTAATAGCAATTGATTGTGTTCTAGCGCGTTTTCTACTTTTCCTACCTGGGTTGCAAAGGAGCTTGCTTCCCTCAATCGCTCTATTTCCGAAGCCAAAATGTCGTGGTTGTAATTAATATTCGAAATAGTTTCATTCAATTCAGTGACAAATTTTTCATTGATTGAGTAATGGTGACTAATTTGTTGGGACAGTATTTCTTGGTTTGTATGCAGGTGGTGAAGAATTTGATTAAATTTTTCCTCGTCATTGGCGTCTAAGTTTCCTGTAATGAATTTAACTACAGAGCCTAGGCCGTTTAACAATCCTCGCCTCTGACGGCGGGGTAAGGTTGATGCAAACAATCGTCCTTCAATAGTTTTTAGCATATGTTCGATCATTTGAATTCGGGATCGGACAACCTTTTGAAGTTCGCTATCTTCATCTATTACTTTGATGATATCACGGAAATGGGTCTTAATTTGGTTCACTTGGTCAAGTATTTCTCCTAATTGGTAGTAGTGCGTGATGGTATGATAATGGTTGATCATTCGGGCAGAACCTAATCGTATGGGTAATAAGCCTAAGTTGGATGTAATATTTTCGAATTCCAGTCCTTGGATCATGAGTAAGGTCGGAAGCGTTAGGAGGATAATGGCAGCAGGTTGGCGGTCCATGATTAGGTGGGTCGTGGTGAATTGGTGTCGTCCTGAAACGAGGATAAGGAACTAGAGTCGGAACTGGAGCTGGACGGTGGTGATCGGTATGGTTTTTGGGGGATGGGTATTCTAGATATAGATCTCGATTTCAGGTCTATTTCGGGGGGCATTGGCAGCGCTTTTCTCGGCTTCCTGATGGGATAAGCCGGTAGTTGAGGAGTAGTTATTGATGGCCGTGGAGAATTGGTCGGGTGAGGGCTTCCTGGTCCTTGAGGGGAAACAGATTGGGAAGAGGATTCGAATGGCGGAGGAGAGGGTACTTGTTCCAGCAATTTTGAGAGGTCCTTACAATTCCGTTTAGGGACGGGGGTTGTGAAACTGGTTACTGAGGGGGTTTTTAAACTAGAATGCCTAGGTTGGGCTTTGTTTTGGGTAATGGTGGTGGGGTCGTATTCTGGAACGGAGTATAAGGTGGCGGTTTGGGGAGAATTTTGAGGTGGGATTTGGATTCTGTCCTCAGAGGAAGATTCCGAAGGTGGAACCCTGGCACGGGGGTAGTCTGTCGTGGGGAAACTGACTTCCGATGGGGAATAGCTTGAAGAGCTTGAGTCTATGTTAGGGAGTTTTTGAAGTTTCCTAGGTCTTTTGATATTGGCCATGTGAATCTTCTGTTGGGTATTAGCATGACGGGGTTGTATTTGTGCGGTGTGCCTCAATTCATCAATGGATATTACGATTTCAGGGTTGTATCGGTGTTTTGTCTTGCTCTGAAGTTGTTTGGTCTGAACATAAACAGTGTCAGGAAGTTCAGGAGGATCCTCCCGGGTGGAATTTCTGTTTTCTATTATTCTCTCTTTTAGCTGATCGCCACGTTCCTTAAGATTTTGGTAGAGGGCTTTCATTTTTTCGCGGTGTTTTGCGAGATAGTCGTTAGCAAGGCGTTCTTCCAGGTTTACTTTGAGGAGGGAGTCGTCCGAAATGTGACCTTGAACTACTTCAAAGGGAGTTAGAGAGGTCGCCGAGTGAATCGAGTTATTATAGGCTATTAGGGCATAATGCACACGTGTCTCTACGTCGTCCTTTTTGAACACTTCTTGACAATTCAAAAGCCGAAGATGTTCTATAATTGTTGAGTGGAATCGTTCAATGGGACCATTCGAGTCGGGATGTTGACTGGATATAAAATGGATATCAATGTTGTGGTTGGTTAATAATTCTTTAACGAGAGACGAATTCAATTCGGCTCCGTTGTCGGAAATAAGTTTTTTGGGGACGCCATGATGTGAGAAGTATTTCAGGAGGACTTTAACCACATCGAGACTGGTATTGGTGGGTACCATGTACATTTGGGCGTATTTGGAGAAGGGATCAAAAATTGTGAGGAATTTTGTCCTATCTATTGTTATCTTGTCGATATGTAAGGTTTCGAAGGGCCGGGACGGTGTTGGAGTTACGTTGTACTTTATTTTAAGGGGATTCCTCTCGTATTTGGTGCGTAGGCAGACATCGCATTGGTTAACGAAGTTCTGGATAGTTTTCTTCTGGTTGGGCCAGAAGTATCTTCGTTTAAGGTGTTCATAAGTTTCAGGACTACCTCGGTGATTGGTTTTGCCTACGTGATAAGCCTTAATAAGTTCCTGGACGTCGTCCTCAGACTCAATATCTTCCAGTAATGTGGAAAACTTGGCCATCAAGAGCTCAGATTCCTTGAAGGTTCGAGTCATAATGGCAGCAAATCTCTGGAAGAATTTGTTGTCTGGATCATTGTGGAAATAGATGCCATAATGGACCTTGGGTCTGACGTATTCCCTAATGAATTCGACAACGTCCTTCTCTAGGTGGTAATGAGATAATTCCACTGTGGTGCGGGTTTTGGTGGAATTAAAAAAGCGTTTGATAGAGGGTTTCCTAGGGAGCGCTGTTACCAACTTGAAAATTATTTGGTTTATTGCATGATTAACGGGACCTTCTCTGGTGGGGATCGTAAATGTTTGGATAGTGGGGGGAGCAGTTTCGGCTTGTACGTCAAGGGACAGGTGATCTTCAAGATCCCTTTCTCTCGATCGCGAGAATTCTCCCAATATTGCGGCAATTGCTCGATCTTCTTCCTCTGCAGTTAACTGAGGGGGAAGAAGTTCGTCCAGTTGTACGTTTTCGAGCAATTGGTCTGCATCGACCGGTGGCGTGGAGGGCTGAGCTGTTGGATCTGAGTCCAAGTTGTTTAGCTCGATTCGGGAAAGAGCGTCGGCTACATGGTTTGAATTCCCGGGCTTGTATCGTATCTCAAAGTTGAAGTCACTTATTTTTAACCTCCATCGGTATAATTTGGAGTTTGGATCTTTCATATTGAAAAGCCATTGAAGAGGCTTATGATCCGTAAATAAAATGAACTTCTGTCCGTACAAGTAAGGACGGAAGGCTTTGAGAGCGTTGAGTACGGCTAGGAGTTCCTTTTCATTTGTAGCGTATTTCCTCTCCGTTTCCGACAATGTTCTACTGGTATAGGCTATTGGGAGGTCCGAACCATTGATTTCTTGGCTCAGGACGGCGCCTGTGGCAAAATCACTAGCATCGCATGTCACTCGAAACTGTTTTTGGAAATCTGGGTATTGTAGGATGGGGTCGTTACAAAGGAGGGTTGTGCAGTGTTTGAAGCTCTTTTCAAATTCGGGTGAACTAGGCGTAATTTTACTATTTTTCTTTAAAGCGGAGGTGAGGGGTTTAGTGAGGGTTGCGAAACCTTTGATAAATCGACGGTAATAACCCAGAAGTCCCAAAAATCGTTTAATTTCAGTTCTATTCCGGGGAATTGGGAAGCTTTCTATCGCACGTATCTTCTCCGGGTTTGGTTTGACACCATCGGCAGTGACTACGTGGCCTAGGTAAGCCAATTCTCTTTTAAGAAACTCGGTTTTGTCAGGCTGAATTTTAAGGTTGGCTTTCCGCAGACGATCGAAAGTCTGTCTCAAACGAACAATGTGCTCTTGAAGGCTAGTTGAGAATACAAGGATGTCGTCTAGATAAACCAGACATATCTCATTATTCAACCCTCTCAAACAATTATTCATCATTCGCTGAAAAGTAGCTGGGGCATTGCACAAGCCAAAAGGCATCCTTAAATATTCATAATGCTGAGTTTCAGTGGAAAAGGCTGTTTTGGGAATGGATTGCTCATCTAGTTCGATCTGATGGAATCCTTGAGCCAAATCTAGAGTTGAAAAATAACTGCAACGGCCAAGTTTGTCCAGAAGCTCCGAAATGTTGGGGAGCGGAAATCGATCAGAAATCGTGGACTCGTTGAGTTTTCGAAAGTCAATGACAAGGCGGAATTTCGTCTTTCCGGACGCATCCATTTTCTTTGGTACAATCCAAAGGGGAGCGTTATAAGGGGAGTTGGAAGGGCGGATGATTTTCTGAGCAAGTAGTTTATCAATTTGCTTTGCCACTTCTTCCCTATATACGTGAGGATACCTGTAAGGTTTGATGAAGATGGGAATTTCGTCCTTGGTACGAATGTGGTGTTTTACCTCATTCGTGAAGGTCAGGGGGCCTTCATCCTCTTGGAAAAGATCCGCATAGTCAAGAATTAGACTTTTAATGGCTTTTTCTTCTTCTAGATTCAAGTGGTCAAGTCGAAACTTTGAAAAGTCAATCCATCGCTTTTGACGTCTATAAAATTTTGGGGAGCTATCAAGATTATTTAGGGTTGGTTCCGAATCGATAAACTGGCCTTCTGGAATTGGTTCAGCATTCAACGGATGGTTTAAATACAACCTTACTGGTTCTTCCTGTTGATTAGTCACATGAACGAAAGCCTGAGAGTTTTCTACATGGACAATGCAAGTTGGGATTTGCAATCCTGGGAAGGATATCGAGTCGATTAAGGCTTCACCGTTTTCTACATTATCAACCTCTACCTTGACCTGTTGGATAGACCTCGCGTCAATTAGGAATGATTCTACTCTTCCCTTTGGACAGAGGCATCCAGTTGAAAAGTAAAGGGGGATGTTGACCTGAGGTGTCCTAAGAAGGTTATTTTCCAAGTCGACGGACGCTTTAAGAGCTTTCAAATTGTCCAGTCCTAAGAGCAGCTGAAATTTGGTATGAAAGTCGAATAGTCTAAAAGGAAGATTCAGGTTTTTCTGATTGAAGAGTTCACCGCAGGGGAGCATGGCTAAGTGGGTGATTTTTGAATCTCCGTGAGCTGTGACTACTACGCCAGTGGCAGGTTTTAATTTTTTGTTGTAATATTTATTTGCGATTTCGGATAAAATGAAGGACCTAGTGGAACCTGTGTCTACAAGAAATTTCATTCCGGTTTTTGGACAAATTATAAAAGGTAGTTCATTTGAAGTGTGATTAAATTCAATGACTTCAGATTTTTGCGTTTGGTTGGGAGCGAATTTAGTTTGGTTTGAAGCAAATTTAGGTTGATTGGAAGCAATTTTAGTTTGGTTGGGAGCAAATTTAGTTTGATTGGAAGCAAATTTAGTTTGGATGGGAGCAATTTTAGTTAGGTTGGGGGTTAATTTAGTTATGACTGGGTTTGGGGTTGATCGTGGCCTACTTCTAAAAAAGAACTAGTTTGTTCTTGTTCAGATTCGATTCCTGATTCTCGCATGTTTAAATCCTCAAATTTCTGCATTAATTCGGTGTCGTAATATACCGGTGCCTGTAAAAATGGATCATACACATAATAACCTGTTACCTTTTCACGTACTTTTTCGTCCTGTTCACCTTCGCATTCTGTTTGGTCACACGCATCTAGGGTATACGTGTTTCCTTGTGCTCTAGACTGAAAATTTGTTTTGTACTGACCCTGATAGGGTTTTCTAGGGGAGTTTTGGCCGAAATTGTTAGGTTGTTGGAAGGGCGGTCTGGGGTATTGGAAGGGTGGTCTCGGGTATTGGAAGGGTGGTCTGGGGTGTTGAGGTTGGTAGGAGGGTCGCCAAGGTCCGCTGTTAGCTTGGGGATTACTAGGTTTGGATGGTGGACCTGGTTTTGGTTTGTTCCGGAATTGGAACTCATTGGACAGGATTGCGATGCACTCCGCCAGGGAGTTCGGACTTCTCGCTCGGATCAACGATCCTACCGAGTCCTCCAGTCCTGTGGTAAAGACACGCAAGGCCAGCCCTTGCACGAAAGATATAAGTTCGTGCGAGCTCTGTTCCTTCTGGAGCGCAGCAATAATGTTGTTTAGGACGGTTTCCAGCCGTGTATGGAATTCAAAACAGGTTTCACCCTGTTTTTGGCTGAGGCGGGCAAGTTCTGTTGTTAACGTAAACTTGTCCCGACGGTCACCGTACGACTCCAACAATACCTTCCGGAGTTCTTCCCAATTTTTAGGATCTGCTGCGAAAACTCGTCTTGCAGCATCACCCTTAATTCTCGAAAGTACCCCTTCGAACAACAGGTCATTTTGGAAGGTATTCCGACCCGTTTTGTCGAAAAAGTGATCAAACAGTTTATCACTGACGGAGATGAATCTTGTTAATACAAGGGGGTCTCGAGCGTTAAATTCTGGGAGGAGAGCGAAATGAGATTCCTTTAGTGGGGGAATTTCAGGGAAAGGGGATGGAATTGTAGGTTTTCTCTGGATGGGAGTTTGGTCAGAGGTCCCTTGGGCAGAAATGTCAGCAAGACCTTCCATTGTTGGTGATTGTTCGGGCCTACGAATAGAGTTAAACCAATCTATGTATGGATCGGGCCTCGAACGGGGTAATTTAATTGATTTCGGAATTTTGGACAACCCTGTACAGTTAAAAGAAAATTTTTAAATTGAAGTAATTAGGTTAGGCAAAAATAGGTAATTAGGTTCCTGAAAAATATAAAGTGAATAAAGTTCCTTACGTACTAACAATTTAGACAGAATAATATGGCTTAAATTTAAATGAAGAAGGTTTAATTGAAGATGACGTCGAAGGTCGAGTTTAAAAGGCTGGGAGTCAGCTGAAGAGTGATAAGAGTGATGATGTAGATGAGTGGCGGAGATGGACTGCGTGGGAGGTTTTCTTTTTGCTAAGGTGAGCTTCGCTCGAGATATGATGAAATCCTTCGCACGTTGACGATTTCAATTCAAAAGTATTATTCTTGTTGCGATCCTTCGCACGTTGAAATAAAAGTTTATTTATTTTATTTATTTATTTTTTTTTTTTTTTTTATATATATTTTTTTTATTACTTGGAATTTATTTAGTTTCCTTTTCCTTGTTACTTTCCTTGTTACTTTTCCTTGTTACTCGTTACTTTTCTTTTTCTTGATACTTATTTCTACAAGCGGGGCGTGCTTGGCTTCAAGGGTCAGGGCAGACGGAAATGAAGACTTTGAAAACCGATCTGGGCGTGATCGGGCTAGGGACCTATATAAGTCTAACTGCTTACAGGTACCCTAGGAGTCTGGCTTACTACTGTTCGATAGTATACCTGGTGGTTCCGGTTGTTGTTCTTGCGTTCGTTCCTGTGTTCCGTGTTCGGTAGTCCTTCGTCCTGGTGGTCAGCGAAGTCGGGCGTGTTGATTTGCTGATTCCAACTACACTCAATCCTTTTCGAAAGCACTCCGGACACTTGAAGAGTTCGACGATTATCGCGAAAACACTACGCGGATAATTTGCGAGTCGAAACTGGGTCTTCAAATATGTCCTACCGACTGCGCCAGTTAGGGTAGGTTCTTTAGGAGTCGGCTTTTTAAAAAAGGTTGAAATGAATTTAGGCGAAACGAACTTTATTCACGGAATTACACAGACTTTAAATTGTGACAATAAAGTTATTGGAACAATTAGAACAAATTACGCGGAACACACACAGGGTCGGTCGGTAACAGTAGCAGGCCGAGAACTGAAGGCTCGGGGCCTGCTCACGTTGGTTTTATAGTGTTCATGGCTGCGTCAGCAGTAATGGTAGGTCGGGTACTATAACTTATATACTTAACCACATAAAACTCAACATTGCTCATACCAGTTTATATCTTCGTTTGAACGACTCCTTGGAACACGCCACCGGTCGAGAAGGGGCGTCCATACCTTGACAGAGTAAACCCTGGAAATCCATTCACCTGCTACAGCAACCAGGGATTGCCAGTATCTGTTGGTACAATTTGGTCCTGTAACTCAGTTAGTGGTTCAATATGTCAACGAAATGATTTAATTCAAGAAATTAAACATAGTTACAGCTCTTAAGATCTGACATAATCATCTTCTGCATGAAGTCTCACTTCATGCTCTTTACGCGATTGGCAATTCTTCGGCGCTGAGTTCTCAAACATAAAATTTATGTTTGAGATCTCAGCGCCGAAGAATTGCCATTTAATACACATTCCCTTTTCATTCACTCACTCAGGTATTAAGGCTGCTTTCATACAAAGAACATTTTGAGCACATGAAGAATTTCACC
The DNA here is from genome assembly GCA_963920205.1 of Stenodema calcarata. NCBI lineage: Eukaryota > Metazoa > Arthropoda > Insecta > Hemiptera > Miridae > Stenodema > Stenodema calcarata. The sequence continues at coordinate 25,908,643 of OY986059.1, read as the reverse complement.
CTAATCGTGTACAATATTGGAATGATGAATAGTTATCTAGTGGTAAACATGAGCACTCAACCCGGAAAAAAGGTTTCTTTAGGAGGTATTCAGGCCTTCTTGACTGCTGGTCCGTGACATCGTTAATCATGTGATCACCTTGTCCTGAGTAGGGTTTTGTATTTACAATATTACAGCGTCTGGTGACAACTTGTATTCTTATAACCCGAAGGGCAACCAAATATTTTAGAGTCTTCATGAATTGCGTGTCTGATGTGCAGCTTTCCAGGTTCCGAAAGAACTTTGGAAAACCTCCTGGTACTTTTAGCGGGGACAGTAATTTTGAAGGGGTTAACCAGCTTGAAAAATGAAAAAAAAAAAAATAAATAAAACCGACCGGCGGTCTTTCACACCGGGTGACAATTAGCCAACGGAAGATTGATCGAGTTCAATTTTAAGCGGCGTCTTCACCCGTCATTATCCTCCATCGTCCCACCTAGTGAATACCAACTGATAAGCGGGCGATCTAAGATTTAAGAAAGACGATAATAAGTGGGAAACAACAATCGAGTTGGCAGCCCCACTAAGCCTTTGAGGCCTGAGCCAAATCGTTGAAGACCGACTGGCACTGTAAGGCACGACCCTTTGGTTTCGTTCAAGTGGGCCTTTTCATGAAGCGTTGGTTATAATTTAAACTGCATAGCCATTTAAACCTAACATTAAACTGCATTTAAATCTAAGACTTCAAACTCATGTCTTACCTCCATTCAACTCTAAAAGAGTATCTCACATTCAAACTTTGTAACAATGCTGTATCACCTTATAAAAGCCTAGTCCGTAGTTCAATAATAGCGTTGGTTATAATTTAAACTGCATAGCTATTTAAACCTAACATTAAACTGCATTTAAACCTAACATAGCCATCAACGATGTATTATTCAGTAAAATTGTTGTTATTTCAATGTTCGGGGTACAATATTTATTATTCATGCTTTGGTTGTATCAAATCTAGCAGACTTCAAACTCATGTCTTACCTCCATTCAACTCTAAAAGAGTATCTCACATTCAAACTTTGTAACGATGCTGTATCACCTTATAAAAGCCTAGTCCGTAGTTCAATAATGCACACAAGCAAACATGCACAGGTTCTTTTCATCGAAAATTCTCTACTCATCAGAATTCAAATCGGGATTCGGCTGTGAACAGTTTGTATGCTTGTTTCACTCCTAAACGGTCCTTTTCTTGGTTTCTATGCCCACCATGCGTAGTTCATTTGCCTTCTGATAATACAATTACGGCAAGGGGAGAGGATTTATCAAATATGGGAGAAGGGTTCGATCCATTGAGCCGTTTTTGCGTGATTGAAGGACAAACAAACAGACAGACAGACACCAAATTCAAAATCGGCATGCTTCGACTTCATTTCACACGAAACGAATAACTGTAGTGAAATTTTTCGAAAATACCCAAGGAACACGAAAATTGTCCCTAAATTTTGTTGTATAGATAAGCATAATATGCTCCTCTTTCTGGGCAGCTGGTTGTTGCAACATCTCGCAAATTCAGGACATTGAGTCGCCAGACATCCCGTTCCAGACGATCATCCATGAGCGACCGGCGAAACTAAGGCGGTAAAACGTGGTTGCCGACAAAAATCAAAACCATCCGACAAACGGCGGCCTTCTCAAAGATGAAGAGAGGAGCCCTTGAAATGAGCCGTTGCGGGTGATTGCAGCCACATGCGTTGCAAATATAGAACGTCCTACCTATTTTTGAGGGATCTCCACTTCAAGTGAGTCTCCGACGACCCGCCGTTTTTATCCTTTGCGGTCTTTTTCGTCATATGTATACTACCTACTCTAGTACCTACTCAACAACTGCTCTTTAAAAACCCTGCAAATTCTAGACACAACGGTTTATTATCTTTTTTGTGCAGATCGCCCTACTGTACAGATCACTAAATGGTTGAATTATTATTATTAAGAAGTATCATTAACTATTACTAATTATTATCAAGTATAGTAAATTATTATTAATTATTGTTAGTTATTAATAATTTTGGTTTATTATGTTCGATAATGAACAATTGGAATCGAGGAAAGAAGAAACATTTTTAACACCCTCAAAATTTGTTGGTTTACGTTTCAAGACACGTTGTTTTGGAAAATCTAATTTCAAAAACTCTGCAAATTCTTGACACAACGGTTTATTATCTTCTTTGAGCAGATCACCCTAATCTAATTCACGAAATGATAAATGAAACTCTAGCTCATCATCCAAATTTGATTAAAAAATAGGTAGGTAAGTATTGTTTCAACAATTTTACAGTCAGGTAAAATTGTTGAAACAATACTTAATTGTCATCCATCTGCGACCCATGTTTAAAATTTCAAGTCTCTAGCGAAACATCCCAATTTAATTTGTTAAAAAATAGGTATTTTTTAAACCATTTTACAGACAAGAAACCAACTAAATATTGCATTGTCATCCATTCTCGACCGATGTTAAAATTTCAAGACTCCAGCTCATCGTCAAAATTTAATTTGTTTAAACGAATATGTATTGTTTAAGCAATTTTACAACCAAGTGAATATTACATTTTCATCCAGTTCTGACTTATATTAAACATTTAAAGTCTCTAACTCATCGGGAAGTTGAAAAACAAGTAGGTACTTAGTGTAAAATATTATCCAAAATTTGTCCAATAAATATCTCCAAATATGAGGCCGATCATCTCCTTCAAAAATATAATAGCGTAACCCCAAAAATGTACGAGTTGGTGAAAACCCATAAAGTTAATAATCCAATTAATCCTATCGTCTCGAATACATCATCGCCAACATACCAGATGTCCAAGTATTTGGCTCTAATTCTCAAAAATCTCAATAATTTCAAATACAACGTTAGGGACTCATTCGATTTTAAAAATAAAACTCTGCAAATTCTTGACACAACGGTTCATTATCTTCTTTGTACAGATCACCCTTCTGTCTAGATCACTAGGTCTAAATGTCTAGATCCTAAAATTTAACATTTAATGTTAGATTAATTATTATTCTCAATTATCACTAATTATTAACAATTTTATCAAGTACCTAGTGAAAATTATTACAATTTATTGTTAGGTATTGATAATTCGTATTTATCATTAATAATAATTATTATTAATTATGATTAATTAATACGATATAATTCTGGGGTTTTTAATACTACGTCGGTAATAATTTTTCTATAAAAGAAGTACCTACCAACAAACATTCGAAATTACCTTCATTTCCGTAGCACGAAACGCACCTCAGAACAACAAACTCGACATCACTTAAGCCATATGATGTTCCAAAGAGCTTGTTAGTATGAAAATGGACCTGTATTTCAACAGTTTTAGTCAAGATCGTGTTGTGAGGCACAATCTTTGAGCCGTCATTGTGAACGAACGGCTGGTCGTACAAAGCTGCGGATGGTCTTAAAAAATTCTACGGAACAAACTCTATCTAAATATGAAATAAAAAACATACCGTTTGATGGGAATTTTTCGAGATATGGAATTTTCAAAATTTCAAAATTCGTTTTGAACCCCTTCCCCTTGACCTAGGGTTATGAAAAGTTTCGTGGATCATTGTGGGGCTGGTCCAAACCCAGAAACCGAATTTCGTAATTTTAACTCAACGCTAACTGGGCAAAGTGCCTCGGACGGCGGACGGCGGACGGCGGACGGCGTACGGCGGACGGCGTACGGCGTACGGCGGACGGACGGATTTTTTTTTATTCGATTTTCTGAATCTACGTGTCTTGAAACGTAAACCAACAAATTTTGAGGGGGGGTTAAAATTTTTTTTTCTTTGGGCGATTCCAATGGTTCATTATCGAAGATAATAAACCAAAATTCACAAGTAAGAATCCCAGGATTGTGCTATCTTTTCTGTAGTAGCCCTTGTAATTGACAAAATAAATATTCGAAACGTTGGGAAACACGTCTTTAATTGTGACCGAATGAAGTGAGGCATATCCACTGCTCAGAAGGGTCCTGCAGAAATATCTGATGTGCCCTGGGGATATGCCGAGGTTTTGTGACACGTATCAAAATGACTGTTATTTAAAAAAAACGCAATCATGGTTTAAAAATGGAGATCAACGTTCTCATCCGACTTGATTTCCTAGGAGCGCGGTTTTTGGAGAATCCAGGTTTCCTTCAATAACCACCATTCAACCATTCGTGTGCATTGAAACTTTTGTGATTTTGTTGGTACCCAAATTCTAGCTCTTTGCAACTTTTCATCGACAGAAGATTTAATCCCCACATCACAAAGCCATGCTTTATAGTGGGAGAGTGATATCCAAGAATGAAAAAGTTGTGAATATTGTTTGTCATATGCCGTGGGAATAAAAATAAATACTCAGATACTCAAAACTAGTGTAGGTTTTGATGACATGTACCCAACGTGTTACATCGTGCCTCAAAAGTGCGAACCTGATCTATTTTCTAATTTGATTCTTAGACATATTTGCGACCATTTTTCTAACCTAGTAGGTAAACCGTCTTTCCTTGTTGTGAAAACCAAAATTTTTAATGATATCAAATATCCCCGAACGATACCGACGATAGCGTTTCGTTGCCAGGAAAAACAATATGATTCCCTCACCGTTCGAGCCCTTTTCTTCCTTTTGCCACTTCACTTCCGTCGCTACAATATTTTTCTTATTCCTTCGAGATCCGGGGAGAGAGCAGACACGCCAGTGGGAGGTCGTATCGATCAATACTCAGCTTTTGCGAGATGTCTCTGACTGAGCTGTTAGTTTGAAGTGCATAGGTTTGAAGTGTTATTTTCGGAAACTATTTGCCCTGTTAACAACGCAAGATTATAATATGACCCGTATAATTAACTTGGCTTTGGCGAAATATATATATATTATATGGATGCGTTGAATGACCAAATACTAGTCGTTGGTTATATTTGGTCATTCAACGCATCCATATACTTCCACTAGTCATCAGGATCATAACACTATATATATTATATTTTGAAAACAGGGCATGAAAGGCGATCCAGGGCGTTGTGAAGCTATTTGTGCAATGCCAACCCCGAACGATAAGAAATCTCTTCATAGATTCTTCGGGTTAGTCAGTTAGGTATTTGTTTAGTTTCATATCAAATTTTTCTCATGAGTCGTCTACATTGAATAATGTAATAAAAAAAGATGTTCCATGGCACAGGGAAGAACATCATCAGAAAGCATTTGAAAAACTTGACAAATTAAATGCCTAGGCACCATATTAGCACATTTTGAGGTGAACTCTCATAATATTGTATATATTATCTCATATATATTATAGTTTTCTCATATATATTATAGTTTTATCAGTCAACATCACAATTTGCCGTCGCCGCTGTAATTTTACAAAATAATAAGCCAATTGAATACGCATTCAAAACGCTGACAACATGCCAACAGGGTTACGCCCAAATTGAAAAGGAGTTGTTTGCAGTTGTTGTTGGTTGTACTAAATTCAGAAAATATATCTATGGTCAATCATTCATGGTCGCAACAGACCACTCTCCGTTTGCAAACGCTCTGCAAACGATTTGCAAACGAAATTTTGCAAATGTTCATAGCAGACTTCAAAGAATGCTATTACAATAATTGGAATAGCATTCTTTGAAGTCTGCTATGAACATTTGCAAAATTTCGTTATTACAAGCCCACAATTTTCGAATTGTATACAAGCCTGACAAGCATAATAATATTATGCTTGTCAGGCTTGTATACAATTCGAAAATATGCTATATTATGCTATTATGTATATTATGTATATTATGCTATTCTGACAAGCCTGACAAGCATAATATGCTATGCCTGACAAGCATAATATGCGTGAGGTTAGTGCGAAAACTACCCAAGTCCAATTTTTTTGTAAAATTAGATATTAGTATCCAGGGAACAGTTTTCAACCTACCTTTCACTCGAAAGTATTGCAGAATATAGTATTGTATATAGTAAGGAATGTTATGAACCATGGTACATTAAATAATTCCATATATTCGATTTTTCCGACAACCACAACATTTAAATGTGTGTTTTCCACAAAAATGAAAAAGTGGACTTGGGTAGTTTTCGCACTGACCCCACGATATTATGTATATAGCTGACACGTTATCTCATGCCCCATTACCTGAAACAGATGACAGTCTTGATGAGGAAATTTCAGTGCACGAACATTTCGTTCGCAGCTCACTTGCAGTATCACCGCAAACATTATGTGAAATTTGTGAACCTAGCAATGATGAGGTACCTACACGTTATTTCAAAAGATAACTCCATAAATGGATGGCCACGTTCTAAAAATCAAGTTGAAAATCTAGCTAAGCCATATTGGGACTTCCGAACAGATATTAATATAGTGGATAATTTGTCATTTCGCAATACTGGTAAGTAAGTACATTGATCCCTTTAAAATAGAGATAATGTATAATATACATGTTCTCAATTTTAAAAGGATCAATGTACTGCGTCAATGTGTATTGCGGAGTATGACTGGAGTGTAGATACCTTGTACAATGTTATTGTACAAGGTATCTACAGTCCAATCATATGGGAGTTGAACGAATCTCCCCAAATGTCCCCAAACAGCCCCCACAAATGTTTCAAATGTGGAGTCACTCAACTGATTTATACCAATAAATACACAATTTTTTCCGTACAATTTCGATAGTCGAACGATCTAAGTATTGAATGGACAATGTCCGCACCAGAAGACAATGCCGAATGGTCATTAATGAGTAGGCAACCCGCAACGTGCCTCTGCATGGAAAGCTGCCTATCTTTTCCTCATGAGAAACCCACAACACTTGAGTCGTGAATAAGTTTGATACTCGAACAATCCTCAGTGGCAACCCAAGACCTTCACTCAGGTTCACTTCCCTTCACGTGGGTTCTAGGGACGCGGGAGCGTCCCGCCCGCCAAGAAAACCGAAGCGACTGAGACACGGAACAAGTTGGGGTTTTCACCCTACCGTAGCTCGGTCCCTTGAGTTTCTCGAGAGTTGATTTTTTGTACACCAACTCTCCAGGGGCACGTGAGGACGTAAACCAAATTTCAGCTCTCGGGAACATCAGGTGTCGGGGGTATAACAGTTTTAAAACCACTATTTTTCACGTTTTTCGTGTTCTTCTTCTTCTTGTTGTTCATTGACGGGGCTACAGCCCAGCAGACAAATCGGATCGAGCTGACATTTTGCACACACGTTTGTTATGGTCCAAGGGAGTGCCTTTTGAACATTTTTTCTCCCTCCCCCCATTTCCCTCCCAATTAGGGGGGAAATAGTAATTTTTAGGAATTTCAAATGGTCATAACTCCTTCAACATTGAAGCGTTTTCAGATTTTCTTTTTTAGTTGTATTCAGCTTTCAAAACTGTTTAATTTGAGATCAAAATAAGCTTCCTAAGGGGTAAAATAAAGGAGTTATGGCGATTTGTCTATTTTCAACAATAACTGCCGCCAAAATTGATGGAAATTGGTGCAGTTGGTCTGAAAATGTCCGCTAGGTTATCTAGTATATGCTCGATGATTTTGAACTAAATCTCAATCGATTCAACTAATCTACAGCCAAAAATACGTGAATAAATTCCACATCTACTGATTTGGCTAATTTCCGAAAACATCAAAGTTGAACGGTGGTCAGAAAAATTGTCGTAGAGTGGCGCCTGTTTAAGGATCGATAGGAAATTTTATGGGCTTTCGAATGAGGGTAGCGCACTTTGTCACTTTTCCCAAAGGTTCTCGAGTTATTCGCGATTGTTTGTACAAAAACGTGCGTTTTACCTTTTGCAAACTTTCTCTTTCCACTTTCTCTTCGACACCAATAATTACAATTATTGTAATGATTCTCAACAACAAAAATTTGCACAATCCCTGAATTGAAAAGCCTGAATTGAAGCATTACTTCATTACAGTTGTACCACCGCTGATTACTCGTGACCACCAGTAATACTTATGTTAGCTTGTTCATCTGGCAAAAAGCTCCCGCCAACAGCATTGAAAGAAGCGTAAAGCTCCCTGCTGGTGTAACAGAGGAAACATATTAGGTGAAACCGAGGGTGACTAAGGGTGAGAGGAGGTTGTGGGAAGGAGACAGGGAACAGGAAAACATTGACGGTGGAGGTTAGGGGTAGGAGGATCAGGTTTCTATATGCACACTCAACAGCGAGGTGCGAAGCACCGAGCATCCTATATATGTGGCTGGCGGGCAAAATGGATATCATTCCTTTTTGCGGCTGAGGATTTTGGCGGGCCAGTTTTTACAACGGAGTTGTTTTTGGGGGGATATCACATCTTTTTGCATGGCTAGTTTTCGAGTGGTACTTATACAATCTGGTTCAATTTAACAAAAGTACCTACGAGGTAACTAGTAAATGTTTTCCTAAATGAAGTTTTATCCTAGTCAAAATTTAGTAAAAAATTAGTACGCCTACTAATTTGCCTTTTTGTTTCTTGTTTTTGTGACAAGAATAATTAATTTTTTGGAAATTATTGTTTGTTATCTGAAATGTGTTTGAAAAATAAGTAGTTTTAAAATTTTTGCAAATTGGTTAAATAGTAGTTTTTGATCAATTAAAACAATTAACAAATATAAACAATTGACATTTCATGTCTTTGCTATGGCACACAACCAAATTTTCGTTACGAAATTTTTGTCACGTTACGAAATATGCTCAATGATTATTATGATTCGTAGAAGTGAGGTAGGTAGGTACCTATATGATTATAGCTGAAATTTGGCTATATGATTATTATGATTTGGCTGGTAGCCTCCTTAGGACGTGAACAATAAGGTGCACAGGGTTTTGATCAGCTGCGTGGCTCCTGAAGCTAACTTCTTTCCTATCAACCGTAGGAAGCTGAAATTTGGCTGGTACGTGAACAATATGGTGCACAGGGTTTCGATCAGCTGAGTGGCTCTTGAAGCTAACTTCTTTCCTATCTACTGTAGGAAGCTGAAATTTGGCTGGTAGCCTCCTTAGGACGTGAACAATAAGTTGCACAGGGTTTTGATCAGCTGAGTGGCTACTGAAGCTAACTTCTTTCCTATCAACCGTAGGAAGCTGAAATTTGTCTACCCACGACGATTTATGTAATGATGATATATGTACGGATGTAAATAATAAATAAAAATATGAGTTTAATTTTTGTTTTCTTTATATTGAAAAAAAAAAAATGGAATTCACAGAGGAAGAAAAGATTGCTAGAAGATGGAAGGGAAGAAGGAGGGATGGGAAAGATATGAAATGTCCTAATGCGTTGCAGACTTGTATGCAAGCGTTTTTACAATGCAATATACCTATGACTTTAGTTTTAAATTGCCGATTGATGAACACGTGACGAAATACTACATTCAACTAAAATGGCTAAAAATTGCAGAACGCCGCGAAAATGTAATGTTGTATAATACCGATCAGTCTGTTAATGCTTTCAAAAAGAACCTCAAAGATAAATTGTGAGCCAGGTACGTTTCTTAAATAAATAATTGCCTTGTCCCAAGTTCATGACATTGTATTCTTCATTCTGCATAATTATATACTATATTTAGTTGTTTCCTGTAATACTGACTGACGATTAATGCTGTTGTCTTATGCTTTCTGTATGTATTGGAAGAGAGGCCCCCCCCCCCCCCAGGGTCCTAAATATGTACAGAATAATTTAATAAACGAAGTCATTCATTCATTCACCCGGACTCAATGGTCTTAAAGATAGGGCGTCCTTATCTCGAGGATCTGTTTCTTCCTATCGCAAAGTAACCTCACGTGTGGATAACAGTAATTGGTTAGGGGTAGGAGGATCAGGTTTCTATATGCACACTCAACAGCGAGGTGCGAAGCACCGAGCATCCTATATATGTGGCTGGCGGGCAAAATGGATATCATTCCTTTTTGCGGCTGAGGATTTTGGCGGGCCAGTTTTTACAACGGAGTTGTTTTTGGGGGGATATCACATCTTTTTGCATGGCTAGTTTTCGAGTGGTACTTATACAATCTGGTTCAATTTAACAAAAGTACCTACGAGGTAACTAGTAAATGTTTTCCTAAATGAAGTTTTATCCTAGTCAAAATTTAGTAAAAAATTAGTACGCCTACTAATTTGCCTTTTTGTTTCTTGTTTTTGTGACAAGAATAATTAATTTTTTGGAAATTATTGTTTGTTATCTGAAATGTGTTTGAAAAATAAGTAGTTTTAAAATTTTTGCAAATTGGTTAAATAGTAGTTTTTGATCAATTAAAACAATTAACAAATATAAACAATTATTAAAATATAATACAATAATTGTAATATAATAAGAATAATTATTATTCTTATTATTAAATTTAAAATTAATTGGTTATTGTTTTTTTGAACCCTGGGGGTACCCGCTAACCGTGGTAGGTCAGTCAATGCAGTTCTCAGTAAATTCGACAACTGGCGAACAAACACTGACATGGGCGGGTGAACCAATTACTGTTATCCACACGTGAGGTTACTTTGCGATAGGAAGAAACAGATCCTCGAGATAAGGACGCCCTATCTTTAAGACCATTGAGTCCGGGTGAATGAATGAATGACTTCGTTTATTAAATTATTCTGTACATATTTAGGACCCTGGGGGGGGGGGGGGGCCCTCTCTTCCAATACATACAGAAAGCATAAGACAACAGGATTAATCGTCAGTCAGTATTACAGGAAACAACTAAATATAGTATATAATTATGCAG
>OY986059.1:25868395-25897723 GCA_963920205.1 Stenodema calcarata | reverse complement strand
ACTCAACAGCGAGGTGCGAAGCACCGAGCATCCTATATATGTGGCTGGCGGGCAAAATGGATATCATTCCTTTTTGCGGCTGAGGATTTTGGCGGGCCAGTTTTTACAACGGGAGTTGTTTTTGGGGGGATATCACATCTTTTTGCATGGCTAGTTTTCGAGTGGTACTTATACAATCTGGTTCAATTTAACAAAAGTACCTACGAGGTAACTAGTAAATGTTTTCCTAAATGAAGTTTTATCCTAGTCAAAATTTAGTAAAAAATTAGTACGCCTACTAATTTGCCTTTTTGTTTCTTGTTTTTGTGACAAGAATAATTAATTTTTTGGAAATTATTGTTTGTTATCTGAAATGTGTTTGAAAAATAAGTAGTTTTAAAATTTTTGCAAATTGGTTAAATAGTAGTTTTTGATCAATTAAAACAATTAACAAATATAAACAATTATTAAAATATAATACAATAATTGTAATATAATAAGAATAATTATTATTCTTATTATTAAATTTAAAATTAATTGGTTATTGTTTTTTGAACCCTGGGGGTACCCCGCTAACCCGTGGTAGGTCAGTCAATGCAGTTCTCAGTAAATTCGACAACTGGCGAACAAACACTGACATGGGCGGGTGAACCAATTACTGTTATCCACACGTGAGGTTACTTTGCGATAGGAAGAAACAGATCCTCGAGATAAGGACGCCCTATCTTTAAGACCATTGAGTCCGGGTGAATGAATGAATGACTTCGTTTATTAAATTATTCTGTACATATTTAGGACCCTGGGGGGGGGGGGGGGGGCCCTCTCTTCCAATACATACAGAAAGCATAAGACAACAGCATTAATCGTCAGTCAGTATTACAGGAAACAACTAAATATAGTATATAATTATGCAGAATGAAGAATACAATGTCATGAACTTGGGACAAGGCAATTATTTATTTAAGAAACGTACCTGGCTCACAATTTATCTTTGAGGTTCTTTTTGAAAGCATTAACAGACTGATCGGTATTATACAACATTACATTTTCGCGGCGTTCTGCAATTTTTAGCCATTTTAGTTGAATGTAGTATTTCGTCACGTGTTCATCAATCGGCAATTTAAAACTAAAGTCATAGGTATATTGCATTGTAAAAACGCTTGCATACAAGTCTGCAACGCATTAGGACATTTCATATCTTTCCCATCCCTCCTTCTTCCCTTCCATCTTCTAGCAATCTTTTCTTCCTCTGTGAATTCCATTTTTTTTTTTTCAATATAAAGAAAACAAAAATTAAACTCATATTTTTATTTATTATTTACATCCGTACATATATCATCATTACATAAATCGTCGTGGGTAGACAAATTTCAGCTTCCTACGGTTGATAGGAAAGAAGTTAGCTTCAGTAGCCACTCAGCTGATCAAAACCCTGTGCAACTTATTGTTCACGTCCTAAGGAGGCTACCAGCCAAATTTCAGCTTCCTACAGTAGATAGGAAAGAAGTTAGCTTCAAGAGCCACTCAGCTGATCGAAACCCTGTGCACCATATTGTTCACGTACCAGCCAAATTTCAGCTTCCTACGGTTGATAGGAAAGAAGTTAGCTTCAGGAGCCACGCAGCTGATCAAAACCCTGTGCACCTTATTGTTCACGTCCTAAGGAGGCTACCAGCCAAATCATAATAATCATATAGCCAAATTTCAGCTATAATCATATAGGTACCTACCTACCTCACTTCTACGAATCATAATAATCATTGAGCATATTTCGTAACGTGACAAAAATTTCGTAACGAAAATTTGGTTGTGTGCCATAGCAAAGACATGAAATGTCAAAAATAGAAAGAATAATTCTAAGGATAATTTCTAATTATTAGAAATTTGAATGATTTTGAATTAGAAATGTTTGAAAATTGGTTGCATTTTTTCTTGGGGATTGTGCAAATTTTTGTTGTTGAGAATCATTACAATAATTGTAATTATTGGTGTCGAAGAGAAAGTGGAAAGAGAAAGTTTGCAAAAGGTAAAACGCACGTTTTTATACAAACAATCGCGAATAACTCGAGAACCTTTGGGAAAAGTGACAAAGTGCGCTACCCTCATTCGAAAGCCCATAAAATTTCCTATTGATCCTTAAACAGGCGCCACTCTACGACAATTTTTCTGACCACCGTTCAACTTTGATGTTTTCGGAAATTAGCCAAATCAGTAGATGTGGAATTTATTCACGTATTTTTGGCTGTAGATTAGTTGAATCGATTGAGATTTAGTTCAAAATCATCGAGCTTATACTAGATAACCTAGCGGACATTTTCAGACCAACTGCACCAATTTCCATCAATTTTGGCGGCAGTTATTGTTGAAAATAGACAAATCGCCATAACTCCTTTATTTTACCCCTTAGGAAGCTCATTTTGATCTCAAATTAAACAGTTTTAAAAGCTGAATACAACTAAAAAAGAAAATCTGAAAAAGCTTCAATTTTGAAGGAGTTATGACCATTTGAAATTCCTAAAAATTACTATTTCCCCCCTAATTGGGAGGGAAATGGGGGGAGGGAGAAAAAATGTTCAAAAGGCACTCCCTTGGAGCATAACGAACGTGTGTGCAAAATGTCAGCTCGATCCGATTTGTCTGCTGGGCTGTAACAGAGGAAACATATTAGGTGAAACCGAGGGTGACTAAGGGTGAGAGGGGGTTGTGGGAAGGAGACAGGGAACAGGAAAACATTGACGGTGGAGGTTAGGGGTAGGAGGATCAGGTTTCTATATGCACACTCAACAGCGAGGTGCGAAGCACCGAGCATCCTATATATGTGGCTGGCGGGCAAAATGGATATCATTCCTTTTTGCGTCTGAGGATTTTGGCGGGCCAGTTTTTACAACGGAGTTGTTTTTGGGGGGATAAAAACTTCCTCCACTTCATTCAAGTCTTTGGTGTCAGCCCCCTTTCTTCGGAATGCGATTCGTCGTTATCATTGTTCAACAACTGCGTTCACTCATCAAGAATTATAATGTAAGTGGTAATTAATCAATATACACTACACCAGTCATGAGGGAATTTTGTATGCGACTATTTATTTACAAATACTTAGTTTAAAAAAACATGATCACTCCAAGATTGCGTCGCGTTCAATTTCGCGTCCAATCTTCGCGTTCAATTTCCAGATAAATTCCGAATATATCCTATCTAAATAAGGGGGTTATTTCATTTCATCAACTAGATATTAGCAATTCTTAGTGACATTTTCCGCATTACGTAACTGCTGTTTTGATCCAAATGTGAGCATGAGGCAATCGTAAATTTGTCGAAGAAAATATTCAACGGATTTGGATGGAATTTTCAGGAGCTAGGGTCGACCTCGCCAGTGATGGACACCCCCCCCCCCCCCCACGGGGAAATCAAAAATTTCTTAGTTACATGAAAATTCTACAGATGCCATGCACACCTTCCTGTTGAAGTAGTGCAACCGGAAATACTGCAACCGTTTGTAGTGCCGTTTGAAATTATGGTAAGTGTAAGCACGTATTGCATTTATTGCAAAAAAATTGCTAAAAAATCAATCCGTTTTATAAAACGGATTGATTTTTGAGCAATTTTTTCATTCAAGCATATTATTACAAGCTAACCAAATTGCCCGTTGCTTTGTATAGGTATCGCTTTACATTTTTCGGGATGGAAAAAAAGTCACTAAATTTTGGAATGACCAGCAGCCAAAAGACATATCGACGTCAAAAAACTCTGCAAATTCTTAACACAACGGTTTATCATCTTCTTTGTGCAGATCGCCTTCATTTAATTAATAATAATCATTAAGTGTAAATTATTGTTAGTTATTAACAATTTTTATGAATTATTTTTAATAACTATTATTAATCAACTCGATGTCTTAAAACTGTGTGCTGTTAGAATCAGCAGGGCCAGAATGAACATAGACCCGACTAGCTGCCGCATGATTCACCCTCAATTTGATGACTTTTTTCACCCAAAAAATGAAAGTCTGACAAGTGTCACCTCATTTTAAAGGTTTTTACACGCTGAATAAGATGGTTAAGTCAGAATTTACCAATATCTTATTCCGCTCACAAACTGGAGCACTTTGAAGATGAAGAAGTGGTTGATAGTTTAGATATTCTTCATGGACATCATTCTTTAATGGAGACATTTTACATAAAACCAGTTATTTCTTCAAAAATCCATGCTCCATGACTGGATTTTTTAATATTCTTTTGGGAATAATGAACCGTATATTTGCCGTATACGCAGTTTGACAGTTACCTACCTGAATAATAGTTTCAAGAAGTAAATTAAATTTGATTGCTGTATCAAGTTTATGTCACTGAAACAGTTTCCCATTCACGTTTTAGTCTCTCATTCAGATCCGCGACATCGATTAAATAATGAACGAACTAGTCAACTCTTCGCCCTTTTAACTGATAGGATTCTTTTTTTTCTTCTCATTAGTCAACTTTCCAAACCGATGGGAAAGACGATTCAACCAAAGTGCTTCCAGGTGCCACCACCTGCGCGGAACAGGGTTTTCGTTATTCCACTTTCGGGACAAAAGCGCGATCTGGACACCTGCAACGCCCGGGTCTTAATGGCGAAGAGGCGAGGGCTATGCGGGCGGTATGGGGCCGTATATCGAGAAAATTGACGTTATTGGGGGTTTGCCTTGAAGCGGACGCTGAAGACTAGGGGCGATGTGTTTGATAGTGCAATTGTCTGCTAACTATAGGGAGGAAAGGGCTCGTCCTATTTTTGCACTTACAAAATGGTCTCGCGGTTTCCAAAGGACGGATACGCTTAGTACCCCAAGGATCAAACAAAATTTACTTAAAATGGCTTCGAGTCAAGATTTCGACATTGACATTACTCGTATTAGGTATATTGGAACTTGGGCTTAAATCTTTTGAATAGGTTTCCGCCCCAACAATATCCCAACATGTATTATTAAGCCTACTGCACTAAGCCTGCAGCACATAGCCCCATCCGACTGATATTATCTGGTCTCTAGACTTCAAATTTGAAGACCTCACTAGGTTATGGGTCCTCAAAATATTAAGGCAATTTGAGCTCCTAGAGTTTTTCAATTAGAATTCCATAATATACTTAAATGTAGAAGGTTTTTCTGATTTTCTGATGTGGTTTTTCAAGTTCAAGTATGATCTCTACTAGTGTCTGTCACACTGTAGAGATCATGGTTTTTGGTTTTTTCCTTCACGGATTTCTATCTATAATTTTTCTGTTGCCTACAATAAAGTTTGAACTTCGGATATTCTCACAAGAAAGAAAGCCTAATTCAAACTCCATGAATTTTGTATGAGCGACTAGTTTTAATAATAGGCATTTTAAAATTAATTAGTCATTTATATTACTTTGTAATGGCCACTTTCTCTCGAATAGTCAGCGATGTATCTCCACTTACATTTCATGGTATGCATGCGTGTTATCTTCATTTTGAAGTTGTAACGGAATAGATTGATGCACTCACTTATGTGGGGCATATTGAGTGAAGAGTCGGGTAAGGAAAATATGCACAGCAATTTATATTTCGTAATATTTTATTAACAATATCCTTCATTTAATTTATCATTATGTACATTCAAAATAAACAATAATTTTACACCAATTAATATATTATGTATGTACAAATAACCAAATAAAATGTCTCACAAAGCTCGTCACACAATAAATTACTAGTATATCACATTACTTCAATATAAAACACTGGGGTGTTTGAATATTAAGCTGATTTGGAATAATAATATACAACCAATATGCAGTATAGTGATATAAATACTTCTTGACCTCTTATTTAATGAAGAATTATCTTCACCTCTAAAGATAACTTGCAATTCACACGAGCTATATCTCTTAATATAGCGATAATCGAATTATCAGGTAAACTTACACGCACACCCCCTTTTTTTATTCCTTTTTCGATATAAAGAAAATATTACAATTTACAATAATTGCTTAATTTACATGTGCAATGCTTAATGTGCAATTGTTTAATTTACATCGTATGACAACATTTATTTATGATATGCAATAATAATAATAATTATGTACATCTCATATTGCATATCATAAATAAATGTTGTCATACGATGTAAATTAAACAATTGCACGTGTCAATTATTGTGTAAAACTTCTTTATTGCGATCTGGGAAGTAAAACGAAGGAGTTAAGTAATTAATTTGAAATCAGAAGTAGTGAAAGAAAATATAATACAGCTCAATAGACTGTGTTAAAATCACATCAAGGTGTTTAAAAGGAGTTGTGTATTATTTATTTAAATAGTCAGTCACAGTTGTTCACGTTGAATACTTGAATTACATAAACGTAAAACTGTCAACAAGCTTAACAAGAGATATGTTAGAGGACATGACCAAAAACAATGAATCGTCAATCAATCGTCATCCAGTTATTCATATCGTCATTATAAATTGCTAATTAATTAATTTTCGAATTGAAACGTTCTAAAATTTTCGCGAATTGTCCTCTGATAGCCAAATTTTGTCCTTTGTTGTTTGGGGACTGATACAAACCTACTGAAATTCAAATTAAAAAAAAAAAAATGTTAAGAAACAAAAAGAGTACACATTGAATTAAGCACCCACCTAATGTAAGGTACTGTAAGGGTTAAGCTGGAGTACCTCGACAACTGTAGAATGAGTGTAGGGAGATCAGACGACGGACTTCTACGGGGAGCTGTATTCTTACACCATGTACTCGTAGTAACTACTGATATTGTAATGATTCGTTATGCAACAAATCAATCCGAATTATACTCAAATAAAATAGTACAAATATTTACCAAGGTACTTGTGGGTATAATAAGAAATATTTATGCTCTAGCTGTTGTACGTTATCGGTATGATTTACATTAGAGTTTTGAACGTCGCAAGTGATACAGTTCTCCAACTATATTTATACGGATATCATATGAACGAAAAATACTGAATACAAAGGTAGGAATAAATTGTAAACAGCTTCAGCATTGCCTGCCAATAATTACCTAATTCAATTTTAATATACTTTGGATCGACCCGAAACTGTTCAAATTAACACACCTACAACTTTCGATTGAAACACTGAGTCATTCTGGGATAGTTACTCATGAGTGAGTGAGAAAGGACTATAAAGTTGAAGATCGTTTCATTTTGAGTATATACATTGATATACATTCTGCATCTTTTGGGTGAAACATGATACCTGAGTCTGAATCGCCACGAATAAGAACATGCATGTTGCATTCAAGATTTCAAATATAAACTCTACTGCGCATTGTAAAAACATTGAGGGTCTGAGGATATATTGAGGTACGATACGGTAATTAGTTACCTAATACGAATACGGAACTAGCACTTCGTTGCACAGTAAATGAAAAACGCCTATACCTACTAATTTCAGAATCGTTTGCTTACAATCAGAAGATAGTTTGGAAAATGATTTTGCACAAGTATTTTCGTTCGAAGAAAATACGAAATAATGTTTACACAATAAAGAGACGACAGGCCAACAATTTACTTGAATTGCAATCAACACTGCCGAAATTGTACAGAAGACAAAAATAAATAACCACGAGAAATTATTGTGGTGAATTGAGGAAAAGAATAATGTCCTTGACCCTGAGCAGACGCGGAAAACGTGTAAAAATGCGCATGCGCATTATAGAGGCCTCAAAGGCGGCCAATGTGAAACCCAGAGATGGGCAAGACCCTTTCACGATGAGCACTCTAGCGGGGATGGGCTGAGGTAATGTTGCGGGGAGCCGTGGGACCCCATTGGGTGATGGTACGGTTCCAGGCCCCCGGGGTCCATCTTGTCTTTGCCGACGCCGCCACCACCGCCTTCCTGTTTCAGGACCATTCTCCGCCACTTGGCTCTTGCATTTTGGAACCACACCTGCAACAAGGAAATGGAACAATTATGAGGGATAATAACACGAAATTATACAGCGAATGACAAATATCCAAATGAGAGCCCCTAAGTTGGGACCCGATTTTTGCCTCTTAAGGACACCTCTGGGCCGCTCTCAGGCACCTTTAAGTAACGTTACTTTTCTTAAAACAATCATGGATTGGAAAGCAAGAAGAGTCCTGACGACGCTATTAGGATGAAAAGAGCATGAAAATACATGGATATCAACCCAACTCAAATAAAACGGTGATAGTATTTAGGGCCCAAATATAGAATCCTCAAGTTACATGGATTGTTCGAATTTTTTACTGTCCAATATACTCGTATTTTTCCACATTTTTGGCCTCGGGTGTCCTTTACCTTCTGACCTCCGGGTCGTTCTCAGGCACCAAAACTTAACATGTTGCCTTTCTTAATCAACACAATCATGGAGTGGAATTCAAGAGGAGTCCTGGCGAAACGATTGAAATGGACAGTGCATGGAGCTATTTGGATATCACCCTAAGCCAAATAAGAAGTCTATAAGAGAACAACCCGAGTATTGCAGCGAGTATTGCAGCCGGTCCTCTATGACTACACGTTGTGTGGTGCTGTCCTCCAGAGGCGATCGGATATGGCGGATCTGGGGGTTGTATTTGATGGGATGATGACATTCTCCAACCACATAGGGCTTACTGTGGCGCGGGCGTTGCGGGCCCTGGGCTTCCTCAAAAGGAACACCCGCGAATTTACCAACTGTCAGGCCATTGTTACCTTGTACAAAGCCCTAGTACTACCAGTGCTGGAGTACGCTTCCCCCGTATGGTCGCCTTATTACGCAGTCAACAGGTACAATTTGGAGAGAGTTCAGAACAAGTTCCTTCGGTACATCGCCTTCAAGTTGAGGATCCCATCAAGTGAGGTTGACTATAGCCACATTCGCGGAGTGTGTAGGCTTCCCACCCTTTTGAAGCGACGTTGTTGAAAACGTAATGATATTGTTATTGTGTCCTCTGGCACCTGAGGATTCATGCTTGCGATAAGGAGCCTTCTCCCTCCTCCTTTTGCTACATTCTCCACCAGTCTTTCCCGAGTCTTAACCAACCTATCGTCACCTCCTCACCTCGTAACCCGTGCTTCAAGCGTGTGCGTTCAAATTGATTCTGTTCTCCGGAATTCAATATTGGATTTTGAGTTTTTCCTTTACACGATACCGTCGCGTCGTGCCGCCTCCAAATCCGACGCCGCAGCTCTCCCGGCCGGGATCTACGAAGTACGAACACGCGAGTAATTGAACCTGGAATAGTGGTGAGTTTTCCCTTTCCTTTTTCTCTATTCCGTACCTTTCTTTGTCCAATTGCTCGACTGTTTCCACAGGTGCTTTCAAGGGGTATTAAAACCAATACAGTCCACTAATTACAATATCGAAACGAAAAAATTGAGACTGCTACCCCGACTCGTTTCTAACATAGTCTCATTTTTTTGTATGGTCCATTGCGTGCCAGATTAAAATTTTAACCAGCTTCTATTAAATTAATCAAAATTTAAAATTTCATTGGGCTATTTCTATTTTTCAATCATTTCATTCTTATATACATTCGTTTCAAACGTGATTTTTCACGAAAAAATTAATTCTGCTTCCTGAACTGGCACAGGAACAGATAGGTTTCATCTTCTCTATGTACCTTGCTCTTAGGGGTTCACTTTCAATTGTTCACTTGTCCTTTCCTATCCTCTTCTTTCATTCCTCAATCATTTGTTGTGTCTGGTTTGTGACCTCTTGCTGGCGGGCCTGCCGTGTTTACTGGTGTTAGTAAATCTTTATCTCTATCATGACGACCGTTGCGAGCGGCTCCAAATCAAAACCTGAGGCTCCTCCTTCTGAGGAAGACGCTCGACAATATCGTTCACTGATAGCGAGGAAGGAACGAGTGTGGATGAGAGTTCAAACCTGTTACGACTTGATTAAAAGTTTACCCGAAAAATTAAATGTGTTTATGGCTAGAGCGGAACAAATAGGCGAGGCAAGTGATCAATTTAACCTCATTTTAGAAGAACTAAGTATTATTAGTGAGAGACATTCCAGTTTCAAAGTGGATGTAGTTCAGCTGAGCGAACGTTTTGATGAGCTCTATTATCAAATTTTAGCTACCCAGAAGTTGAATAAACCAAATACAGCTCCGGCGGTTGGTGATGTTTTGGATGGTGGCACGGTGGGGAATCCTCACCCCTCCCGTGTAGCACTGCCGAAAATTACCATACCAACATTTACGGGCAAAATCTGTGATTTCCCGGGGTTCATTGCCTTATATGATGCTCTCATTCACAAAGTAAATTACCTCACACCTATTGAAAAGTTCAGTTATTTGCTAAGTAACTTGACAGATTCAGCTCTAACTTTAGCACAAACAGTTCCATTTGCCCCTGAGAATTATTTAACCTGCTATAAACTTTTAAGAGAAACCTATACTCAACCACGATTGTTGGCTACCCATTACTTGAATGCAATTTTTACATTGAATCCAATGAAGAAGAAATGTCCGTTGAAGTTAAAATCACTCATTGATAAGGTGGAGTCTTCTATTACTTGCTTGGCCGATCTAGAGCTTCCTGATTTAGCTGATTTTATTATATTGTTTTGGACACTCAAACTTTTAGATGATCAAACCAGGCAGGGGTTTGAGGAACGTTGCTTGAGGGGTGAACCAGATCATGAGGTACCCTCTACGGCTAATTTAATTAAATATTTAAGGGATCAACATTTAATTGCGGAACTAATGGAATGTCCTAGCCGTAGTGATTCTTTTGACAAGCCTAATGATAAATTCAAGAATAACAAAGATAAAGTTAGACGAGCCTTTGCTGTTACTCAGGACGATTCTGGAGAAGGTGAGCAATGCCCTTTGTGTTCTCTAAAGCATAGTTTAGAAAAGTGTAAACAGTTATTAAACGCGAGCCTATCTGAGCGTGAGTCAATGATCCGTCGGGTGAAGCGGTGCTTTATATGTTTGAAACCGCATATGGCTAACACTTGCCGTTCTAAGGTACGCTGTACCATGTGTGGTGGTCGGCATAGCACATTGCTGCATAGAGGCGGTTATGGACAAAGCTCAGGTACCTCAAAGCAAAATCCAATTAATACCAATGCTGAGAACCAGGGTTTGAATCAGCTGCCTTCTAGTTCCAATTCTTTAAATTTACCTGTAACGCTGGCCAATTCGTCCCGCTCCCTCAATAGGAGTTGGAAAGATTCAGTTGCTCTATTGGGAACAGCAAGGGTTAGTATTTTAGGGAAGAACAATGAGTGGTTCTCAGCTCGTTTAATTGTCGATCCCGGTAGCTCTGTCAATTTCATAACAAATTGCCTTGCAACAAGACTAGGTCTGCCGAGACTCAATTGCCCTTACAATATTTCTGGAGTGGGTGAGACTCCTCCTATTCATGCCAAGGGGTTGATAAACACTCAACTGGCTCCACATTTTAATTCCCATAATCCAGTTTTATTTTCGGAGTTCACTGTAATTAATAAAATAACTTCAAACCTTCCCACTGTAGAAGTTTCACCTACGTTACCGTCCCATTTATTGTCCCTTGTATTGGCGGATCCCGAGTTTTTTAAACCTGGGCGAATCGATCTTTTGCTGGGTGTGCAAACCTACTTGGATATTTTGCATTCGGAATCCTCTCTCATCAAGGGACAGCCTTCTGCAGTTCACACTTCGTTAGGGTGGGTCTTGATGGGTTCAGTCCCCGTTATCTCTCCCTGTTCTACTAAGCCCTCTTTATGTGCAAGGGGATGCGATCGTTTGGATGTCGTGCTTAAATCATTTTGGGAAAGAGAAGAAGTTAGCCTTCCAGTACCGCCTTCACCGGAGGATGCCTATTGCTACCAATATTTTTCTGAGACAACAGCCCGAGATTCTTCTGGTAGATATACAGTACGGCTTCCATTTAAAAACGGAGAACGTCCAAACCTGGGTTCCACGCGTCAGTTGGCGCTCACCCGTTTTAAACGTTTGGAATTTAAATTCTCTCGGGACCTCAATTATTTCAAATTATATAAAGAGAATATTGATGATTATATTAAACAAGGTCATTTAGTATTATCTTCAAAACCCGCATCTTACATCATGACGCATCACGGGGTTGTAAAACCTTCACCTTCTGGTTTGAAAATTAGGGTGGTGTTTTCACCAGCAGAAAAAGATCCATATGGACAAAGTTTAAATTCGACCCTGCTACCCGGCCCTAAGCTACAGAGTGATATTGGTCAGGTCATTTCATTATTTCGTAGTCATAAATATGCGTTGGTGTGTGACATAAAGAATATGTACCGAATGATTAACATGCACTCCGAGGATCGCATTTACCACCACATATTTTGGAGGCCATTCCCCGAAGCCCCAATAGAAGAGTATGAGCATACTACTGTACCTTTTGGCATTACCAGCAGTCCCTTTTTAGCACAAAATACTATTCGACAACTTATTTTAGATGAGGGTCATCGCTGGCCAAATGCGGCCCAGGCATTAACAGAATCTATATTCATGGATGATTGTCTTAC
This sequence comes from Stenodema calcarata, assembly GCA_963920205.1. Lineage (NCBI taxonomy): Eukaryota > Metazoa > Arthropoda > Insecta > Hemiptera > Miridae > Stenodema > Stenodema calcarata. The sequence continues at coordinate 25,885,269 of OY986059.1, read as the reverse complement.
TGGTTCACCTTCTATTGACAAAGCAATCCAGTTAAGAGAAGATTTAATATCGTTACTGGGTGCGGGTGGTTTTCCTCTTGGAAAGTGGGCTAGTAATTGTGCGAACATTATTGATAATCAAGGGCCGGACTTCTGCGAGTTTCCATCGTCATCTCCATCTTCATCCGATGTGAAAGTTTTAGGGTTATGGTGGGATACGAAGGACGACTCTTTCAAATATAAGATTAATACCTTAGATGACTCAGCCACTAAACGTGGTATTTTATCCCGAGTAGCCCGCACATATGATTATAATGGATATTTGGCGCCAGTAATATTTAAAATGAAGGTGTTGTTCCAAAGACTTTGGACGGTAGGTGTTGGGTGGGATGACCCCCTTCCTCCAGATTTAGAAGCAGAATGGCTGAAAATAATTAAAGAACTCCCTTTAATTGAGCAAATTTCTATCCCCCGTTGGATATTAAATGATGATTTCATTCGGGTTCAATTAGTTGGGTTTTCGGATGCAAGCGCTGTGGGGATGGCAGCAGCTATCTATCTAAGAGTAGAGACGGAAGTAGGTTCCTCGTTGAACCTACTGAAGTCAAAAACCAGGGTGGCACCCCTAAAGTCCTGGACTATACCCAGACTGGAACTTGGCGCAGCGTGCCTTCTCGCAAGTTTAATCAAACATACATTGCCACTCTCTGCTTCCTTCGTTGTCAACGAAATTATATGTTTTACGGACTCCATGACAGTTTTGAAGTGGATTTCTACCGCTCCATTTAAATTAAAAACATTTGTGTCAAACCGCGTTGTTCGAATATCCGAGTATTGTCCTAATGCTCAGTGGCGTCACGTCAGGAGTGAGGACAATCCGGCCGACATAGCCAGCCGTGGTCTAATGCCATCGGCGTTGGAAGGACATCCATTGTGGTGGAATGGTCCGGCTTACCTTAAAGGTCCTGTTTGTGAATGGCCACCTGAACCACCTCTCAAGGTGGATAATAGTACTCTTGAGCTGAAGGCAGAACATAAATTATGTGCGCTCACTAGCGTACCATTAGATAACCAAATGTTTGTTGAATTTGTAGAGCGATTCTCGTCACTTTTCAAGTGTCTAAGGGCCTTTGTCATGGTTATCCGATTTTTGTATAATTTAATTATGAAAAAACATAAACTCTCAACCTCATATTACATGACTGGCCCTGTGATGGTTCATGAATACCGTGAAGCACTCGATTTTCTCATTACAAGAGTCCAACAACATTATTATCATGAAGAGTTTTCTAAAGTCAGTAAAGGTTTGAGTCCTAGCAGGAAGTTCCTAGCTCTATCCCCGTTCATTTGCCCCCTGGGTTTCCTAAGGGTGGGGGGTAGATTGGGTCGCTCTTCGCTCTCGTACTCATCCAAACATCCAGTGCTACTCCCACGGGAAAGTCACCTGTCTTCTTTATTGTGTGATTATCATCATCAATTCTCCGGACATGGCGGTCCGCGACTAGTACAGTCCCTTATACTAAGAAAATACTGGATACCATCTGTTAAAAGTTTGATTCGGAAGAGAATGTTCTATTGTAACAGATGTTATAAATTCCAACTTAAACCATTGCAACCTAGAATGGCTGATCTTCCCCCTCCGCGAGTTACTCCTGGTCGATGCTTTAGCCATGTGGGAATAGATATTGGCGGTCCTTTCTGGATAAGATCTGGTGGTGTAAAAGGTAAAAGGATTGAGAAGGGATACTTTGCTCTCTTCGTTTGCCTTAGTACGAAGGCTATTCATTTAGAGGCGTTAACTTCTCTATCCACCGAAGCCTGCTTGGCATGTCTGGATCGTTTTATAGCTAGGAGAGGTCTCCCATCTCACATATATTCCGACCAGGGTCGTAACTTCCGGGGAGCAGCAAGGGAGATTACCGAAATCTACACCTTTTTGAAGGATGCCACTCCTGCTATTAATGATAACTTGGCATTGAGGGAAATTCAGTGGGTCTTCAACCCACCCTATTCACCAAACTTCGGGGGTCTTTGGGAATCCGGCGTGAAATCGACAAAGGTTCACCTTAAGAAGATAGTGGGGGACCGAATCCTTAATTTAGAAGAGTTCATTACAGTTCTGGCTAAAATTGAAAGTTATTTAAACTCCCGTCCATTATGTTCACTATCTGCCTCTCCCCTTGACGATTTTGATTATCTGACTCCTGGTCATTTTTTGATTGGTGCACCGTTATTACAACGTCCAGAAGCAGATGTTCTGGATGTGCCCTCTAATAGACTGTCTAGATGGCAGCTAGTAAGCCAAATCTCGCAGTCATTTTGGAATAGATGGAGTGCCGAATACTTGCACACTCAGATTCAAAGACCCAAGTGGCATAATGAGCCCCCTCCTTTGAAAGTCGGCGATCTTGTCCTATACCACAAGCAGGGTGTGGCAATATCGCAATGGCCCTTGGGTAGGGTTACTGAGGTTCTGCCTGGGGTGGACGGCGCCGTACGTGTCGTACGCATCCGCACCCCTGCTGGGACGGTTCAGATGCGGCCCGCCAGTAGGGTGGTTGCACTCCCGTCTCAATAGTTTCTTTAATTTATTTATTTACTTGTTTACCTTTTTTTCTTTATTTCTTAATCCTTCACATTAATTTTCCCCAGCGCATTTATTAGTTTACACGTTTATTTATTTTTTCTCGCCATTGTGTATTCTTCTTTCCATTTGCAATGTTCCTTTTATTTCATTTATCCTGTATTCCTGCCAAGTGACAATTTTTTGCAAAAGGTACATTATTTCATTTTTTTTTCGATTTCTCCAAAATTTGTATTTTGGGGTGGGGGGTATGTTGAAAACGTAATGATATTGTTATTGTGTCCTCTGGCACCTGAGGATTCATGCTTGCGATAAGGAGCCTTCTCCCTCCTCCTTTTGCTACATTCTCCACCAGTCTTTCCCGAGTCTTAACCAACCTATCGTCACCTCCTCACCTCGTAACCCGTGCTTCAAGCGTGTGCGTTCAAATTGATTCTGTTCTCCGGAATTCAATATTGGATTTTGAGTTTTTCCTTTACACGATACCGTCGCGTCGTGCCGCCTCCAAATCCGACGCCGCAGCTCTCCCGGCCGGGATCTACGAAGTACGAACACGCGAGTAATTGAACCTGGAATAGTGGTGAGTTTTCCCTTTCCTTTTTCTCTATTCCGTACCTTTCTTTGTCCAATTGCTCGACTGTTTCCACAGGTGCTTTCAAGGGGTATTAAAACCAATACAGTCCACTAATTACAATATCGAAACGAAAAAATTGAGACTGCTACCCCGACTCGTTTTTAACAGACGTAATACGGCGGATTTGGTGTTGTTTTACAAAATCATCAACCGCCATCTCTCCTGTCCCGCCCTGCTCTCCTGCATAGCTCTGATGACCCCTCGCCCATCCTCGCGTAGTCGCAATCTGTTTGGAGTGCCATTTTCTCCAACGACTTACCAATACAACCGGCCTCTCCATTGTCTTCCTCGCGCAGCCAACCATCTCCTTAGTGTCTGCCCAGATTTTGATTTTTTTCGGACTCTCTTTTCAAACTTAAGTTGGTATGTGCCAGTATTTAATTATTTTTTCCCAGCTAAATTTGTCAGTTTATTCAAAGCGTTTGAAGTGTATAATTTTCTTTCCTATTTTATTTATTTTTTTTTTGAAGTCTTCTGATCTGTGTGCTGCCTCAAAATTGTAACTCTGTGTAATTGGGCTTGCCCGTAATAAAGAAATAAATAAATAAGTAAACCCTCACAATCCTCAAGTTGTCCGAAAGCAGGTTTTGAAGCAGTCCAATTGATTAGGCACAGACCAATAGAAAGCCCTTAACTTGCCTTATATTTTGAACGAACTAGGCTCAAGGGTGTTGGAGGATATCACACCTCAGAATCCGTGCACCATACAACCGAATTAAAAATTTGAAATGCATCCGTGATTTCGAACTAGGTACCGCCAAGAACTCGATGTTACTCTGACGTTGGCAAACCGTCCTAAATGCATGTAGTATCTGGAAACGAACAAACCGAATTACATTAAAAATCACGAGGACTTCATACATGCACTATGAACATCTATAGGAAGTCTAGAAAAACGCACTCCAATATAATACCACTTTTATATCTATACTTTAACGATATTATTCATCTTCAGATTCAAAGTGAAACCGAACTTCATTAAAATTCATTCTTCATTCAACTACTAGGACACAGTGTGACACAAAACATAGGGCTCCGAGTTTTTATTCAACCATAAAAAACATTAACGACTTTTCCCCAGCTTATGGGACTATATAACGTACTGGAAGAATAAAAACGGATGACTAGTCATGTTTTATTCCCCGCGGCCGTAAATTATTTGGCTGGTTGCACCAAGAGTCCGCTTTTTTTCAGAGGGTGACGTCATTTATTAAATAAATTTGCATAATGAATTAGAAGCGGCGTGGGTAGGAAGCAGGGTTTGGAGTTGGTAACCTGTAAAGAAAAAAGGAAGTTAATAAAATGCGCGAGGGGTATTTGAGAATCCGAAAAACCCGAAAAATGAACTTTTACGGACGTCATAACATTATTTTTGTGTAGATTCTGTATAATTTAGGTATCGTAAAAATGACCACGCACCCGGAATCTTGATTTCATTGAAAGTCCGTAGGAGTTCTCGGGTTAGTTCGTTTGGTTGATTACTCGTAACGAAAAAACTGACGTGAACGTAAATTATCTCACGCTGCTGTCTCAAATACAAACAAACGTTTGTTTTTCGTGTATCGAAACATTGAAAAATCAAATACCAATTTGTGGGAATTAACTGACATCAATAGGTTCGTATCACGTTTGCTCTTACAAAAATAAAATGGGAAAAGTGAATGGAAAGACAGGGGATTGAGGTCTCGTCGATTTGCGGAGTTGAGATAACTGTAACTGGTTTATCCAGTTCCGATTTGAACCGTTTGATTTCAAAAGGATTAGTCAATCTGTATCCAAGCTTTGGAGATAGCAGGGATGTCGATTAGTTAGCACGCCAGTGGCGCTGAGTCAGTGGATGCATCATTGCGTTATTGGAAAGAGCCACAACCAGAGAAGTTCACTGAATGAGGGGAGATGAAATGTGTCTCATTTCCCTCACTACATCCTCGGTTTCCACGTTGGATTCGGAAATAGCCTTTTGAAGAAGTTCTCAAGAAAATGTTGTGTAGACCTACAAAAAACTGCAAATTCTTGACACCACGATTTATTATCTTCTTTGTACAGATCACCCTTCTGTCTAGATCACAAAATGATGGATTAATTATTATTATGAATTATCATCAATCATTAACAATTATTATCAAGTAGTGTAAATTATGATTACCTACTTATTAATCATAATTTAAATTATTTGATTAGTAATTGATACCTAATTTATATCAATAACTTTAATAATAATAATTTACGATTATGATAATTACAATGATTATTAATCAAAGTCTCATCAATATATACAAACCTATTGAAATCTCACCCGGGCGTAATAAGACTTACAAACAGAAAATAATAAATTAAATAAAATTTAAACCATTCTTTTCTTTGGGCGATTTCAATGGTTCATTATCGAAGATAATAAACCAAAAACATATATAGTAGTATAGGTACCACATTTTTAAAACTGATTAAAAAGTATAAAATAACAATTATTGTTCATGGCTCTTTTACAATTTTTAGGGAGGATTGTTACTGGCTATGGATATATTTGAAATACCACTTGGAGAAGAACGTGGGGCGCAGCCAGTAATTAAGTAATACAATTAGACCATCTGGATGAATTCACAGCTAATTTCAGTGAATAGGAAATGGGATTCACTGTAATTTAATTTCTTACCTATCATAAATAGCCTGGGCCATTTTTTAATTGTATTAATTAATTTTTAATATGTATTAATTTTCATTTTTTAGTTTGGTTTCTGTCTTTATTTATTTTATTATTCTTTATAGTTTTAGTTTGTTTTAGTTGCATGTCCACGGGAATTTCGAATTCAAATTTAAACTAACTTCCCAAAACTAGGTTTCCATTCAGTAAATTTGTTTAAACAAAATTTGTTGTAACAAATTTAAAATAGAGAAGAGACTTGAAATCCGAGGATGGATAACACTGTAACATTTACCCAGTGTCTTATCGTCTGTAAATGTATTATCTGTTATTCATATTTACTATAATAGTAATCTTTGGTCGATTCCTATGGTTAATTATCGAAGATAATAAACCAATTATGAATAGGGACATTCGGATATTACATTTAATTGCATCATTACAATAACAAAAATACCTAATTATAAAGGTATTTTTGTTATTGTAATGATGAAATTAAATGTAATATCCGAATGTCCCTATTCATAATAATTATGAATAAACCAATTATTGGTTTATTATCTTCGATAATTAACCATAGGAATCGACCAAAGAAACATTTGAGGGCCCGTGACTGTAGGTGTGAATCTACCTTAAAGGTAGATTCACACCTACAGTCACGAGACGATCAGATCACAGTCAGAGACAGTCAAGATTGTTTCCTTGGGTTTCTAGTGAAGGCGTTCCCAATCAAGGGCACGGAACAGTCGCAGTCAAGTCACGGTCAAGTCACTGCCCGTCAGGTCGCTTTGCGAGTGATCAAAACCGAGACTTGACTGCGACGGTACCGGACTGCCGGGGGATGTCAGTCAGTCAGCCACGTGTTTCCAGAGGAGGAACCAATTTGTTCCTCCCTTTGAGCGACCTACCTACTAGTATTCGATGGAGGACGAAAAATTAATTGAGTGTGTCCGTGAAGAGAGGCTACTTTACGATTTTTCGCACCCATTGTACTCCCACACTCTTCGGGAATTGAAACGATGGCAAGATTGTGGGAAAATACTTCTAAAATGTGTGCCCATCTCCGTTAAGTCTTTTTCAACCAGAGACAGCAAATTCACAAAATCGCATTGCGACATAAGAAAATACTGGAAGAATTTCGTCTCGTCATCCAAGAGCTGTGGGTACAATTTGGCGAAGTCCCCTTCATCTCTCCTCGCAAAAATATTGTCGTCCACTCATGTACCCACTCTTGTCTTCTTCTTCGTCCAAAATTAAAGCTATTTTGCAAAGTGAATTAATCCTTGCTGCCCGGATTAGACTATGACGGTGACTGACTGTGGTCTGACTGTGCAGTGTGAATTGGTTACCCCTGACTTGACGGTGACTCGACCGTGATCTGATCGTCCCGTGACTGTAGGTGTGAATCTACCTTTACGTTTCAAGATACTTGGATTCAGAAAATCGAATTAAAAAAACCTAGTGCACTATTGCAATGCATGCATATTGCAGTCATCCATCCTCACCCAATGCCTAAAATGTCAAGACTCTAGCTCATCATCCAAATTCAATTTGTTTAAACATTTTTATAAATTATTTTTGATCTGCCGCGTAATCCACCCCCATGTTGATGACTTCTGACCTGCTCCAACTTTGAGCCCCCATTGTGAACAAACGGCTGGGTAGTCCCTACCCCTACTTCTGTGGTGGTGATGGGGGGTTGTCTAGATTTTACGATTATAATGTACCGTTTCAAATTAAAGTTTTTGACATTGGGATTTGAAAAATTAAGGTGTTCTGAACATGGGGGTACCTCGCATGGTTTTCAGATATCGAGTTAATCATAATAATTATAAATAACTAACAATAATGATTAACCATTAACAATAATAAATAATAATTTCCACTACTTACTTGATGATATTGACTATTAATTCATGATCATTCATACCAATAATTAATCTATAGTTCAGTTGTCACTATATTTTACTGATCTGGACAGAAGGGTGATCTGCACAAAGAAGATAATAAACCGTAACCTATGAATTTACAAATTTATTTATTTTTTTTTTTAAATTAGATCTTTTGAATCTTGAAACATGAACCCACCGATTTTGAGGTGGGTAATTTTTTTCTTGGGCGATTCCAAATTATCGAATATAATAAACCAAAATATTGGCTTCTGGTTTACAGTACATACCTACCTAGCAGCAAAAATTGAAGTTTGTGAAATACTCGTTTATGGGGAGTAACCAGTCTGTCGGAACTCTTCTTCCATCACTGGATCCCTGTCAAATACCAGACTTCAGAAATTGCAGGACTTCTTTAACTCGTGTTCCATTTTTTTTTTTTTTTTTTTTTTCGTCAATCCTTCATCAACTTTCGCCAACCACCGAGCGGAAACCATTTCCACGAACGGAAACCACCAAGTTCAGGAGCTTCTTATGCGCTTCAAGCCCTCAACTTTCTAATTTTCTCTATAAATATTTGACAAGAGTCCCCTTCGACTTGTAACCTCAACACGGCGGTAATTGGTCTGTCGATATAGGCCGGTGTGGCAACCTTTTTTTATTCGTTTCACCTTAGACATTTTTCCCGGTGTTGTTCGGAGTAGTATTGAAATGAAGAAGTTCCCGAAGACGGAGACGCGAGACAAAGTGATGGCCTTGGTCACGTAACCGCCGCAGATTGCTGGTGCGTATTACGATTCGTTGACAGCTTCTGTAACTGAAGGGAACTGCAGATCCTTGTACCGGAGCCCCAGTTTGAAGTAAAAGGGTCCAGTGTTTTCTAAAAGACAAGATTCTTCATACCTCACCAGGGTTCCAATAGCAAGATCATAATTAAGCTTGAAACGTAAAGAAATTAGATAATATAGCCATTTCTATATTATAGCTATATTATAGCCATTTCAACTGTTTTAAAACGGGTTTTACTCGCTTAATATCAACATATCAACTGGAATAAATCTAACGAATCACTCATTAATAATGAGTCATTATGGCACCTCAGCGGTTGCTCAATATGCAGCTCAGCATCTGACTCACAGAGAAGTACAATTCAAACTGAACAGTTCCAGGTTCTGATTCAAACTGAACAATTCCAGAACTGTTCCAGGATTCTTACAGAGTGCTCATGGGCTGGCCTTAATGACTGTATTCGCAATGACTTATAGAATTATAGAGGATACAAATTCACTAGACAAAAATTTTGTCCAACAATTTAATGTCCAACAATTCAAAAAATTGTCAAAATGGCTCAGGTTCAGTATAGTTTGGTCACTCGCACCAGTTCGAAGCCGCTGGCCGGATGCCATGAAACAACTTTTGATTTGGATCAGAAACGTTCGATGGTGAAAATATCGTTCGGCGACAGTTCATGAGTCTTATAGATACAAATGTCCTCAGAGCGAAAATAAAAACTCTGCAAATTCTTGACACAACGGTTCATTATCTTCTTTGTACAGATCACCCTTCTGTCTAGATCACTAGGTCTAAATGTCTAGATCCTAAATGTTAGATTAATTATTATTATGAATTATCACTAATTATTATTAATTTTATCAAGTACCTAGTGAAAATTATTATAATTTATTGTTAGGTATTAATCATTCGTATTTATTATTAATAATAATTATTATTAATTATGATTAATTAATACGATATAATTCTGGGGTTTTTAATACTACGTCGGTAATAATTTTTCTATAAAAGAAGTACCTACCAACAAACATTCGAAATTACCTTCATTTCCGTAGCACGAAACGCACCTCAGAACAACAAACTCGACATCACTTAAGCCATATGATGTTCGAAAGAGCTTTTAGTATGAAAATGGACCTGTATTTCAACAGTTTGATTCACGATCGTGTTGTGAGGCACAATCTTTGAGCCGTCATTGTGAACGAACGGCTGGTCATACAAAGCTGTAGATGGTCTTAAAAAATTCTACGGAACAAACTCTATCTAAATATGAAATAAAAAACATACCGTTCCATATGAATTTTTCGAGATATGAAATTTTCAAAATTTCAAAATTCGTTTTGAACCCCTTTCCCTTGACCTAGGGTTATGAAAAGTTTCGAGGACCATTGTGGGGTTGGTCGAAACCCATAAAAATAATTTCGTAATTTTAACTCAACGCTAACTGGGCAAAGTGGCGCGGACGGCGTACGGCGGACGGCGTACGGCGGACGGCGTACGGCGTACGGCGGACGGACGGATTTTGGTTTATTATCTTCGATAATGAACCATTGGAATCGCCCAAAGAAAAAAAATTTTTAACCCCCCCTCAAAATTTGTTGGTTTACGTTTCAAGATACGTAGATTCAGAAAATCGAATAAAAAAAAATCCGTCCGTCCGCCGTACGCCGTACACCGTACGCCGTACGCCGTACACCGTACGCCGTACGCCGTCCACCGTACGCCGTCCGTGGCACTTTGCCCAGTTAGCGTTGAGCTAAAATTACGAAATTTGCTTTCTGAGTTTGGACCAGCCCCACAATGATCCTCGAAACTTTTCATAACCCTAGGTCAAGGGGAAGGGGTTCAAAACGAAATTTAAAATTTCGACGATGTCATATCTCAAAATATTCAACTGAACCGTGTAATTTTTAGTTCACTTTTGAATGACCTGAAAAATTACGAATCTTTTAAGACCAATTGGATTTTTGTGCGACCAGCCGTTCGTTCACAGTGACCGCGCAAAGTTTTAGGAAAAACACTAAACTTTCGCGTCGAAAACGGCCGTTATGTGACCCAACCCCCAGACGCCCAGAATAAAACTACCTTTTTTCATCTTCCCGGTAAACTACAGTCTAGAAATTTTAACCGTGAGTCGGGGATAGACCACATTGCAATATTCACTCGGTTTCTCATCTGTAAAATTGTTTAAATAATACCTTTTTGTAATAATACAAATTAAATTTTGAAGATGATCTATTGACTTGAAATTTTAAAAATAGTTCAGAACTGGATCACAATGCAATATTCACTCGGTTTCTTGTCTGTAAAATTGTTTAAATAATACCTATTTGTTTAAACAAATTAAATTTTGATGATGAGCTAGATACTTGAAATTTTAAATATAGGTCAGAAATGGATGACATTTCAATATTCACTCGGTTTGTATGACATGGTATGAGTATGGTATGGTATATTATTGTATGTATGATTTGGTATAGTACAGTATGGTATGATAGGAAAGAAATTCGTATGGTATGGTATGAGTACGGTGAGAATATGGTATGGTGCCGATTTGCAACACAGTCTGGTATAGACAGAATTTTATTCGATTTTCTGAATCTACGTATCTTGAAACGTAAACCAACAAATTTTGAGGGGGGGTTAAAATTTTTTTTTCTTTGGGCGATTCCAATGGTTCATTATCGAAGATAATAAACCAAAACGGAGTGTCGCTTGGTTTGACAAAAAACCACGGAGAACGCCTCCCGTTGGCGTGTAATTATTTCTTTCACGGCTAAGGTGTTGGAAGATGGTTGTTTATATTTTGATGAAGCGACCTCCCGCCTGGTGCCTTTCTAATTGCATCTGCTCCACTAAATCACGTCGAAGGGTTTCCTCGTAGAGACTTCAAGGGAAAAGGGACGTGATGGATAACGCGCCGTCTGAGAGCTGCGCGAATAATCGTATTGCACTTTTACTACTAAGGATAGAATGATGATGAAACGTTGAAATTTCTTGAAAACGGGTGGTGATTAAGAGCAGATTTCATGCGTAGTGGAGATTCATCAAATTTGATTGAATATGATGTCAGATGAAACCATGTTTTTGTGAAAGGAAAAGTGCAAAATGATTGAGGATTGAGGATTATATTCAAATCAATCGACCAATTCCACATGCCTGCCCTGTTTGCCTCGAGTGGTTCGTCAGTGTTATACAATATGCTAAAGATACCTCTACATCCCAGTGTAATTCTCGAGTGCATCTTATCTCTCGTAAAATACCAATTTGAAGTCGTGTGGGTACCATGTCATGCCATTGAAAAGTACTGCCCATTCACTCGTCTCTCCGAGTAATCTCACCGTTCGTCATGACATTCAAATCTCGTCATCTCACCGGCTTCATCTCAAATCTCTTCAAATCCCATCATCATCGTTTGAAAAATTACCGGATACGGTGAGGTTGCAATGCGCATATATTTGTTTCCGTATACAATCCTCCCAACAGTCGTCACTAATCAAAACTCAAGCGAAAAAGTTTTTTTTGTGCAATTTCCACGGCCATTCTCATGATTCGTGTAACAGTTTGAAATTCCATACAAAACACACAAACACACACACAAAAAAAAATAGATAGTGATAATAATAATAATGCGGAAATATTCGAACTAATTTGGAACTACTTTCATTCAGTTCAGTACCTCAACTGAAATAGTGATCCGGCCATTAGCAAAGAGCCTTCTTACTTTGGTCATACAGCGTAACCGCCGATCCCTATCGGTCCACATTATGTTCGACTGATGCCAGACATAGATAATTTTTGACCCCACGAAACTAATCCTGAATGGAAAGCGTCGTCAACGTAGTATGTGTCGAAACCTTTTCCACCCCGAATGCCTTTTCTTCGAAGGCCACAAGGGTTGTGTACGATTTTGTTATAATCAGATGGAATTGATAAATGACGCCAATGAGGAGTGGTAATGAAAATTATGTGTTAGTTGTGCCCAGTTTTTTACTGTCCTGTTTAACTCAAATTTTAAACAATGTCCAAGGTATAAATAAGGTTTTTGGGGCAAAAGGTTTTTTTTTTTTCATTGTATCGGTATCGGAATAATCGATGAGGCCATTCGCACAAAACTGGTGAAATTACATTACAAATTCGTACACTTTTGGAGTTCTGGACGGCGTAGGTTCAGCGTAAATGAATGTGGAAATAAGGCGTCATAATTTTGATGGACTACGTCGGCTGACATGGGAGACATTGTAATTAGGTACGTTCCCCTAGTAAGTGGTTTTAACACTGAACCGGTTAACAAGTCACATAAACACGTTAAGTAAGTAACTAGCGACAACAAATCGGGAAAAACGCGGCAAGACGAATGTCCAACTCAAATTAAAATCGGAGGGAGCGTCAAATTCCGAGTTATTTGTATAGCGTTTGTCTAATAGAGAGCGCGTTAGGCCTTGCGTAATTAGCGGGAACATAAATCTAGTAAAAAAAAAAACTTTAAAAGGAAAGAGGGGCGTAACTTACGCGTGTTTTTTTCCTGTTTGTGTGAAGAGGAGTCGGAAGAAAAATTGGTCGCTGGATTAGAAATAGAGCGTGGCTTCCTAGAGTTGTCAGTACAGACGGATAAGAGGAAGATGGAATTTATCAAAAGTCCGACTCCAAGGGTGGGGAGGTTTTTCTTTCAAAAGTTTTTTTTTTTTTTCAAGGGTGATTTTAAAAGACGAGCACGTAATTGGCGGCCGAAGTGGGAAGAGAAAGAAGATGGATAGTTTTCGGGAAGGAGAGCCAAAATATATTTGACTGAAAAAAAAATCCATTCCTTTCCCAGGTGAAATGAGCCGTATTGTTTTGGCTTGAACTGTAAGCAGTTGCTTTGCCGATGGTCCGTGTAAGCTTTTGGGGCCTGAAGTGTAAAAGTTGGGACCCAGCACTTCCTACAGAAATAGATGCGCTCGGTGGAGCCGAGGGGAGGGAAATAAGGCGATGCCGGTGGCTTTCAGGTGAGACGAAAGCCGTTTATCAATTTCAGTTTCAGGCAAGAAAACACCCTCAGAGAGCGTTTAGGTACTGCTTTTATTTCTTCATCGTGACACTACACGGAGAATTATTTTGAAATTCGCAAATAATTGATTGCTACGATTAACCGAGATTGCGAATATAAACGGGTATGAATGGTTGTTTATTGGCTGGAAAATTCGTCAATCCCAATTCGATAGAGCGTATCGGTACCGTGATTTTTTCAACCAACGTATCCCTTGCGCGACACCGAGAACCTGAACGATTCTGCCAACCGCGCGGAACCTACGTATCTCTCGCGACGCTTTCGGAAGCTGCGTATCGGCTGTGATAACGTCAATCCCAATACGCAGTTTCAGAAATCGTCGCGAGAGATACGTAGGTTCCGAGCGGTTGGCAGAATCGTCCAGGTTCTCGGCGTCGCGCAAGGGATACGTTGGTTGAAAATATCACGGTATTGGGATCGAAGAATTCGTTTACTAAAATTAATCTCGTCTCGTCTTAGATTCATCGATACAATAGTAATGGGTGTCTATAAAAAGAGCGTATATGAAAACTTTCGACTTTTTTTTGTGCGCTAATAATGGCCTAATTTAACTGACGAAAAAGAAGGAAGTGGTTTTATTATCGTCAACCACCGATAGATTGAATTATAATGCAGTCAAAGAGAAGAGACTTGTGCTGGAAATAAGACGTAAAAGGGCGTATATTATCAGATAGCAGGCCGGCACCCAGGGCGCGCAGTAACCTTATACATTTTTGTAGTCCATTATTCATCATTTTGACGACACGGACTGGTCGTCGGACTGGTTTTCAGGTTCCTACGAAGCCTTAAACATTTATTGTCGATCCGTACTGTTCTTGTATGAGATGATAAATCTCCTTTTACGGCAATATCAAATGTACACATTAAACATCGAAAACGCTACATAACGGTTATACCTTCACTGTACTCTCAACTTTTAAATTTTAAAAGTTGAGAATACACTGAAGAATATAACCGTTATGTAGCGTTTTCGACCGTATAAGATCGAATGATGGCCTAAAAGTAACAATGGTGGGACCAGATAAACGTTTACGGGCTGTTTCGAGGCCTTCGTTCAGGATAAATGCGCCATAATAAGATGAATTGGTGTAGGCGATAAGTCATGATGGTTATTGTATAAATGATTGTTCCTTCGACAGTTTTTATGGATGTTGTAGTCCGCTCGACTGGTTGTGTGCTGGAACGTTTTAGCTGTAATTTCAAAACATCTCCACTTTGAGTGGTTTTTGGTTTATTATCTTCGATAATGAACCATTGGAATCGCCCAAAGAAAAATTTTTTTTAACCCCCCCTCAAAATTTGTTGGTTTACGTTTCAAGATACGTAGATTCAGAAAATCGAATAAAAAAAACTCTGCAAATTCTTGACACAACGGTTCATTATCTTCTTTGTACAGATCACCCTTCTGTCTAGATCACTAGGTCTAAATGTCTAGATCCTAAATGTTAGCTTAATTATTATTATCAATTATCACTAATTATTAACAATTTTATCAAGTACCTACCTAGTGAAAATTATTATAATTTATTGTTAGGTATTAATAATTTGTATTTATTATTAATTATGATTAATTAATACGATATAATTCTGGGGTTTTTAATACTACGTCGGTAATAATTTTTCTATAAAAGAAGTACCTACCAACAAACATTCGAAATTACCTTCATTTCCGTAGCACGAAACGCACATCAGAACAACAAACTCGACATCACTTAAGCCATATGATGTTCCAAAGAGCTTGTTAGTATGAAAATGGACCTGTATTTCAACAGTTTGATACACGATCGTGTTATGAGGCACAATCTTTGAGCCCTCATTGTGAACGAACGGCTGGTCGTACAAAGCTGCGGATGGTCTTAAAAAATTCTACGGAACAAACTCTATCTAAATATGAAATAAAAAACATACCGTTCTATATGAATTTTTCGAGATATGAGATTTTCAAATTTTCAAAATTCGTTTTGAACCCCTTCCCCTTGACCTAGGGTTATGAAAAGTTTCGAGGACCATTGTGGGGTTGGTCGAAACCCATAAAAAAAATTTCGTAATTTTAACTCAACGCTAACTGGGCAAAGTGGCGCGGACGGCGTACGGCGTACGGCGTACGGCGTACGGCGGACGGACGGATTTTGGTTTATTATCTTCGATAATGAACCATTGGAATCGCCCAAAGAAAAAATTTTTTTAACCCCCCCTCAAAATTTGTTGGTTTACGTTTCAAGATACGTAGATTCAGAAAATCGAATAAAAAAAAATCCGTCCGTCACCCGTACGCCGTACGCCGTCCCCCGTACGCCGTACGCCGTACGCCGTCCCCCGTACGCCGTACGCCGTCCGCCGTCCGTGCCACTTTGCCCAGTTAGCGTTGAGCTAAAGTTACAAAATTTGGTTTCTGGGTTTGGACCAGCCCCACAATGATCCTCGAAACTTTTCATAACCCTAGGTCAAGGGGAAGGGGTTCAAAACGAACTTTGAAATTTCGACAATGTCATATCTCTTAAAATTCTCATGGAAGGGTGTACTTTTTAGTTCACTTTTGAATGACCTGAAACATTACGAATCTTTTAAGACCAATTGGATTTTTGTGCGACCAGCCGTTCGTTCACAGTGACCGCGCAAAGGTTTAGGAAAAACACTAAACTTTCGCGTCGAAAACGGCCGTTATGTGACCCAACCTCCAGACGCCCAGAATAAAACTACCTTTTTTCATCTTCCCGGTAAACTACAGTCTAGAAATTTTAACCGTGAGTCGGGGATAGACCACATTGCAATATTCACTCGGTTTCTCATCTGTAAAATTGTTTAAATAATACCTTTTTGTAATAATACAAATTAAATTTTGATGATGAGCTATTGACTTGAAATTTTACAAATAGGTCAGAACTGGATCACAATTCAATATTCACTCGGTTTCTTGTCTGTAAAATTGTTTAAATAATACCTATTTGTTTAAACAAATTAAATTTTGATGATGAGCTAGATACTTGAAATTTCAAATATAGGTCAGAAATGGATGACATTTCAATATTCACTCGGTTTGTATGACATGGTATGAGTATGGTATGGTATATTATTGTATGTATGATTTGGTATAATACAGTATGGTATGATAGGAAAGAAATTCGTATGGTATGGTATGAGTACGGTGAGAATATGGTATGGTGCCGATCTTCAACACAGTCTGGTATAGACAGAAGGGTGATCTGCACAATGAAGATAATAAACCGTTGTGTCAAGAATTTGCAGAGTTTTTTTTTATTCGATTTTCTGAATCTACGTATCTTGAAACGTAAACCAACAAATTT
>OY986059.1:25688244-25868195 GCA_963920205.1 Stenodema calcarata | reverse complement strand
ACCATCGGGGCCTTTTCGCCTCTGAGGTTACTAAGGAGTCAATTGCGCAGTAAAGATAACTCGCATGAAGTTATTTTGAGCTACGTACTACCTCGAAACATATTAATTTTGTTGTTATCTATCAGTTCGTGACAAACGTTGCATGCTTCGAAGTAACGTGACTCGAGGAGTTTGTTATGTACATGAAAGGTTTAGTTGGAGGAAAAAAAAAGAAGTGAACAAGTGATATTGATTCGTCAGTAGAGAACTTGCATGTAGAAGCGACGTTTATGCCGTAATTTGAAAATTAGTTATCTCCAGGTGGCATCGATCAAATTTCTGTAATCTAGAGCCAAAGGTCGACACTACAAAATTTTGGATTTTCTTATTCTTTATGGACTTATTCTAAATGGATTAATATACTATAGAATAGTACAGATGTATAGTGAAGTATTATAGATGTTCTATAGTGCTAGAAAATGCTTGACCCCAGATAGTTATTATGACAGTTGGTCGTAACCAGAACGATGGTCAAACGAAGTTTGTTGTACAGAAGATTGAACGGTTGTGGAAACTTTTGCTGCATTTTAACGTATAACATGTTTTTACGGGCGAACTGGGTTTGGAGCAGAGATGGACGTAACCATAATATTTAAGAATATTATTCCTAAATATGAATAGGTACCTACTTATAAAATTCATAAATCGGAAAATATGAATATGAATACGAATACAGATATGAATATGAATACGAATAAAGCCATAATCACATCTTTTTGTAATTTTCCCCAGAAATTTCCTTTTTTACTAACATTTACAGTTTTGTGTGAATGTCACTCAAACTTTCCTATTTTACAATAAACTCTACTAAAACTCCATGTTGTCCCACAATAACTCGCATTTTTTGTGTAAATTTTCTCACAATTTACTTCTTTTTGAGAATTTTATGAATAATTTGGCCATTTATGGATGAATTCCACTAAGATTTCTCCTTTCCACTATAAATTTGACTAAAATTCCCATTTTTTACACGAGTTTTGCTAAAACTCACTATATTTTGTGTGAATGTTACTCAAATTTTCCTATTTTACAATGAAAATTCAGGGGTTTTTTTACATAAATTCTTCTAAAATTCATATACCTATTCTTAGGGAGAAGGGGGGGGGGGCGATCTTACACGATCAACGCAATCCCAAGCGGCAATATTCTTTTAAGGCAACGTTTTTTTTTAAATTATATTTTCGCTGTTCCGTAAAATTTAATTATGGCTCTGACTGTGGCTCTGAACCACAGATTTGTTCTGTATGAAAGTATTTATAGTACTTTTTAGGTTCGTGATAGACGTTTGATGCGTCTATCACAGGGAAGGAGTCCGCCATGTGGAAAGATGTTCACTTGAGAAATATGTTCACTTTTGATGAGAAACGAAAAAGAGATTTCCGAGTATTTTGCGTTAGTGAATCCGTAGCCATCTTAAGAGTTCAGATGAAATCTTCACAGCTTCCCCTACTTCGGGGATGTACTCCCTCTTCCCACCCTGGACTTTCCCCTCCTGGCCTTGGCAGGGGTCCCTCCGATTGAGCCGATGTTTATCAAATCCGGTAAGCCACAGTCTCGACTTCCCCCAACCGCACAACCGCATACCGATCTCTTCCAAGGGGCCAAACGTCTGATCGCCATTCCCATCCGGCCCTTCGGAATCCTTCGGGGCTGAATCATTCGCAGTTAATAAACCCGACGTATTTTTCATTTTCTCGGAGCCGTGCGTTGCGCAAGGAAACGTTCAATCAGACAAAACCGCGTGTGGTTCTCCATTTTGACCACTGTCAGCTTCATTCTAACTTTGCATTTGAAATTCGGCGGAAAATCGTAAATGCGCTCGAAAATTCTATGTGAATAAAAGTACGGATTTTCACCTCCTAGTTCAGAAAAAAAGAACATCAACAAGGTACAAAACGTCTCCCGTCAGAGTCGAACCTCACTCCCTTGGGTATTTTTAAATTTAAACTAAAATTCGGGAAACAAATGTTTGAAAGTGTTGTTTTGTTGGCACGCCTGCACATTCCCTTCCGTAAGTGACCTGTCGCATTCTTGAAACCCGTGAAATAAAATTTCAAATTTTGACATTTTCAACTGTGTGAACAGTGGCGTAAACGAGTTCATCCGGTTTTTCATTGAAAGAAAAAAAAACGCGTTAACATTGCGAATACTTCCCGCATCATTTGCTTCGTTATTCGCGCAGCATCTATCCAAGACCTTCTCTCCATTACCACAGCAAACAAGTGAAGAAGAACTAATCGTACATAATAGTGTGGACAGTATTGTGATAAAACCTGTGAAGTTCCAAGAGCTCTCTGCGTGTATCAAGCAAAACAAAAAAAGCGCCAGGATACGACCTTATTAAGGGTCAAGTAATTAAAGAACTGCCCGAAAAAGGGGTGCGGAAGCTCTTGTATCTGATAAATGCAGCTTTTCGGCTCAAATATGTCCCCTCATCGTGGAAGGCAGCAGAGATTATTATGATTTTAAAACCGGGAAAAGAGCCAACCGATGTCAGGTCGTATAGACTTATTTCACTGCTCCCAGTCATTTCAAAACTATTTGAAAAGCTACTCAAGAAAAGACTAAATGAAATCATAGAAGGCAAAAACCTGATACCACTACATCAATTTGGATTTAGAGCCAAGCACTCCACCGTAGAACAAGTCCACAGAGTAACTGATGTGATTGAAGAAGCCCTAGAGCATAGAAAGGTTTGCAGCGCGGTATTTCTCGACGTGTCACAGGCCTTTGATAAAGTTTGGCATAAGGGGCTGGTATACAAACTACAAGGCATGCTACCTCAGCAGTACTGCCACATACTCGAATCCTACCTCTCTGGAAGGTATTTCAGAATAAAAGTAGAGGATGAATATTCACAACTCGAGAGAATCACAGCAGGCGTACCTCAGGGAAGCGTTTTAGGACCCCTGCTTTATCTATTGTTCACGCAGGATGTGCCAATAACAGGAGAAACAACCGTAGCCACGTTCGCAGATGATACTGCAATTTTAGCTGTTGCAGATTCAGTAGAAGAATCGACAGGAAAACTCCAAGAAGCCACCGTTGCTGTACATGAATGGACGAAGAAGTGGCGGATGAAACTCAATGAAACAAAATCAACACATGTCAACTTCACGAATAAAAAGATAACACCAATCCCTCTGGTAATAAATCGGAATATCATACCATATGCAAATTCAGCAAAATACCTGGGCATGACATTAGATGCCAAGTTAAAATGGAAAGAACACGTTAAGAAAAACTCTGCAAATTCTTGACACAACGGTTCATTATCTTCTTTGTACAGATCACCCTTCTGTCTAGATCACTAGGTCTAAATGTCTAGATCCTAAATGTTAGATTAATTATTATTATCAATTATCACTAATTATTAACAATTTTATCAAGTACCTAGTGAAAATTATTATAATTTATTGTTAGGTATTAATAATTTGTATTTATTATTTATAATAATTATTATTAATTAATACTATATAATTCTGGGGTTTTTAATACTACGTCGGTAATACAGTTTCTATAAAAGAATTACCTACCAACAAACATTCGAAATTACCTTCATTTCCGTAGCACGAAACGCACCTCAGAACAACAAACTCGACATCACTTAACCCATATGATGTTCCAAAGAGCTTGTTAGTATGAAAATGGACCTGTATTTCAACAGTTTGATTCACGATCCTGTAGTGAGGCACAATCTTTGAGCCGTCATTGTGAACGAACGGCTGGTCGTACAAAGCTGCGGATGGTCTTAAAAAATTCGACGGAACAAACTCTATCTAAATATGAAATAAAAAACATACCGTTCTATATGAATTTTTCGAGATATGAAATTTTCAAAATTTCAAAATTCGTTTTGAACCCCTTCCCCTTGACCTAGGGTTATGAAAAGTTTCGAGGACCATTGTGGGGTTGGTCGAAACCCATAAAAAAAATTTCGTAATTTTAACTCAACGCTAACTGGGCAAAGTGGCGCGGACGGCGGACGGCGTACGGCGTACGGCGGACGGACGGATTTTGGTTTATTATCTTCGATAATGAACCATTGGAATCGCCCAAAGAAAAAAAAATTTTAACCCCCCCTCAAAATTAGTTGGTTTACGTTTCAAGATACGTAGATTCAGAAAATCGAATAAAAAAAAATCCGTCCGTCCGCCGTACGCCGTACGCCGTACGCCGTCCGCCGTCCGCCGTCCGCCGTCCGCCGTCCGCCGTCCGCCGTCCGAGGCACTTTGCCCAGTTAGCGTTGAGTTAAAATTACGAAATTTGGTTTCTGGGTTTGGACCAGCCCCACAATGATCCACGAAACTTTTCATAACCCTAGGTCAAGGGGAAGGGGTTCAAAACGAATTTTGAAATTTTGAAAATTCCATATCTCGAAAAATTCCCATCAAACGGTATGTTTTTTATTTCATATTTAGATAGAGTTTGTTCCGTAGAATTTTTTAAGACCATCCGCAGCTTTGTACGACCAGCCGTTCGTTCACAATGACGGCTCAAAGATTGTGCCTCACAACCCGATCGTGAATCAAACTGTTGAAATACAGGTCCATTTTCATACTAACTAGCTCTTTGGAACATCATATGGCTTAAGTGATGTCGAGTTTGTTGTTCTGAGGTGCGTTTCGTGCTACGGAAATGAAGGTAATTTCGAATGTTTGTTGGTAGGTACTTCTTTTATAGAAAAATTATTACCGACGTAGTATTAAAAACCCCAGAATTATATCGTATTAATTAATCATAATTGATAATAATTATTATTAATAATAAATACGAATTATCAATACCTAACAATAAATTATAATAATTTTCAGTAGGTACTTGATAAAATTGTTAATAATTAGTGATAATTGACAATAATAATTAATCTAACATTTAGGATCTAGACATTTAGACCTAGTGATCTAGACAGAAGGGTGATCTGTACAAAGAAGATAATGAACCGTTGTGTCAAGAATTTGCAGAGTTTTTTGGTTTATTATCTTCGATAATGAACCATTGGAATCGCCCAAAGAAAAAATTTTTTTAACCCCCCCTCAAAATTTGTTGGTTTACGTTTCAAGATACGTAGATTCAGAAAATCGAATAAAAAAAAATCCGTCCGTCCGCCGTACGCCGTACGCCGTCCGCCGTCCGCCGTCCGCCGTACGCCGTCCGCCGTCCGCGCCACTTTGCCCAGTTAGCGTTGAGTTAAAATTACGAAATTTTTTTTATGGGTTTCGACCAACCCCACAATGGTCCTCGAAACTTTTCATAACCCTAGGTCAAGGGGAAGGGGTTCAAAACGAATTTTGAAATTTTGAAAATTTCATATCTCGAAAAATTCATATAGAACGGTATGTTTTTTATTTCATATTTAGATAGAGTTTGTTCCGTAGAATTTTTTAAGACCATCCGCAGCTTTGTACGACCAGCCGTTCGTTCATAATGACGGCTCAAAGATTGTGCCTCACCACACGATCGTGACTCAAACTGTTGAAATACAGGTCCATTTTCATACTAACAAGCTCTTTTGAACATCATATGGCTTAAGTGATGTCGAGTTTGTTGTTCTGAGGTGCGTTTCGTGCTACGGAAATGAAGGTAATTTCGAATGTTTGTTGGTAGGTACTTCTTTTATAGAAAAATTATTACCGACGTAGTATTAAAAACCCCAGAATTATATCGTATTAATTAATCATAATTAATAATAATTATTATTAATAATAAATACAAATTATTAATACCTAACAATGAATTATAATAATTTTCACTAGGTACTTGATAAAATTGTTAATAATTAGTGCTAATTAATAATAATAATTAATCTAACATTTACGATCTAGACATTTAGACCTAGACTAAGTGATCTAGACAGGAGGGTGATCTGTACAAAGAAGATAATGAACCGTTGTGTCAAGAATTTGCAGAGTTTTTTTATTCGATTTTCTGAATCTACGTATCTTGAAACGTAAACCAACAAATTTTGAGGGGGGGTTAAAAAATTTTTTTCTTTGGGCGATTCCAATGGTTCATTATCGAAGATAATAAACCAAAAAAAAGAAGAACTATCCATCAAGTTCAGGAAACTTTACTGGCTCATGGGACGATGTTCACAACTCAATATCCACAATAAAGTACTCTTGTACAAGACAGTGCTAATGTCCATTTGGACCTATGGCATCCAGCTGTGGGGTTGCACAGCTAAGACGAATATCAAAATTATACAAACATTTCAGAATAAGGTTCTGAGGAGCATAGTAAACGCTCCTTGGTATGTAAGGAATGATGACCTCCACAAAGACCTCCAAGTGGAGACAGTCACCGATGTCATAAAGAAGCTAGCTATGGGATATGAGCGCAGGCTTCTTAAACATCCAAATCCGGCAGCTACTAGACAACTCACAACAAATTCGACGCCTGAAGAGAACCAAGCCCCTGGACCTTCTGTGCTGACAATGAGTGACGTGCAGTTCAAGTGCGGTAAAAGTTAATGAGCTCTCACCGCAAAAAGTGTTAAAATTTGTGAACTAAATAGCTAGATAGTTACCTGATTTATCAATGTAACTAGTTGTTATATATATATTTTTTTTCATGCGTTTATTCAGATAATATATTATCTGAATAAACGCATGAAAAAAAAAAAAAAAAAAAAAAAAAAAAAAAAAAAAAAAAAAATTTGCTTCGTGAGGTAGGAGGTAATTATAAGATTCGTAAGAAATGTATCCTTTTTTTTTCTTTAAGGAGTTTCTTGGGTCAGGAGGACTTGATTCTGGAAGAAAATTCGGGGAGTTCCTAATGATGTTTTTCTCATAGCATGGTTTTCGAGCTGAAGAGAAGGGGAATGTACGACGGTTGGAGTCTAAGGCGAAACTTCTTTACCAACTTTGTTCAGTTTATAAAGTCGAAAAAAACAAAAAAGTGAAAAGAAGTATTCTCCAAGCCCAGAATTGTATTTTGAGCGAGAGTGAATAACGCAGTTCGGGGATTGTTCTTTCTCTTCTGTAGTGGATGAAGGGGTAGAACTGAGGAAATGAATATTCAGCGTGGCTCGGAAAAAAACATCGAAAGACAGACGCTAGGGGAGGTCTTTGTCATCCTTTGAGAAGCTTTTGTGTTTCCCATCTCTCCCCTGTGAGAGCGTTTTCGTCCGACTTTTCCAACGGAGAAAAATCCCTCGGCAAAGTCCCTATAGAGATACTGGAAGGGCTGTTTGAACAAGTTTTCGACTGACTCTTGCAAACAAGGGATGGTGTTTGTACATCGTCGAGAAGAAATCTCGAGGCAAACAAAACTCTTTGCTTGGGACGTACCGAGGGGCCGGGGAAAAGCCTTCGGGAGCCAGCCGAGTGAAAGAATTTAATGGCAAGTGGGAAAAAGAGAGAGAAAAGGGAGAGAAAAAATAAATAAATTAATTATTGGGCCCTGAAAGACCCAAAGGTAGGAAAGGGGTTAAAATTAATGTTGTTCGAAGTAGCAAGAATTCGGAAAAACTGGAACGATATTATTTGTCCGCAGATTTCCTCACGGGATTCTCATGGTATATACGCTAATTCTACATGGGATTTAGTTCGACTTATTTCTCACCAGTCTCATGAGATTATGTATAATTGCCAAATAATAGATGTTCGATATGTACTCTTGATTAAGCGGTATTTTATTTATTTTATTTTTATAAGTAAATATCAAGGATTTGGTCAATCGTCAAGCTCAAGATACAAATGTTGTTAGCAAGGCAGTGAGGCCCTTCGTTTTTAGTCGATTCTTAAGGGCATTGAAATACTTTGAAATCAATCGTAGTCAGAAATGGCGATTTCGAAAGTATTGTTTCACGATACCCAACTGCTGTGACCAGGGAATTCAGTAATTGCACATAACATTGAATACTTCATTCGATTCGAATGGCTTCTGAAGCTTGGGAGCATAAATAGGAGTAGCATCTGTTGCATGTAATAATTCGGGGTTCTTTGGCCCGAATTCAGGCCACTCGAGAGTCCACAATTCTCACCCTGTATGGAATCGACTAAAAGGATGAAGTTTTGGTTGTAAACGCACTTTGGAACGAACTCCTAAAATGAGAAAGCATGACATCGCTCAATGTTCGAACCTCTGCATTTTATTACATTTCTCGGTAAACCTCTGGCAGAAAATTCACGGTCTTTGCCAGCTACTTGATAGTTTATGAGGCTGCCCAACGATTCATATCTTCCACCTCCTAGTCCACTCGGACGATAAGGGCCTTAAGCAGTAAATGCACAAGTGTAATTGGGCCCGGGTAAGTGATGGCAGATCTGAAAGCTGATTTGTGAACATTAAGACGGGTCTACACTTGATAACACCCTTCCTATATCAAGTTCTCCTTTTGTATATGAAGTTAACAACCAGTCAAGTAAATTATGGACTTAATATTCGGGGCAAGTTGAGGAAACATCGTAAATTACTGCAGTTCTCGAAGGTTTCTTGATTACCTCAGTATATCAAATCGAAAATAATCCGAAAATCTATCAGCTTTCCTTACCGACCTACACCAGGGAGCGATGGAAATCTCGGTGAAAATCATTACTAGACTGATTATATCGACTCTCGCAAGTCCCAATTTAAGACTCATTACAAAAGTTTTAAATGAAATATGTGACGCTATCCTTCGGACGGGCGTTCAAGTTGTTTGAAGAAGTGAATGCACACTTTGTAATATATCTTTCGATCGTGACCCTACATCTGCTCTCAATCCCATGTCACTTCATCAAGGACTGGTATTGAAAACGAAGGGGAACCAGCCCTCGGACCGTTTCGTTTCGTAACTCCAATCGGATGTGTTGCCACGGAACAAGGCGCCGCCCTATGACTCCGACGCCGAAAAACACTTGTGAAATTCCTGGCGATTTCCTTCCTTTAGGTTGCCCGTTGAAGGCCGTCGCGCAACGTGAAATCGATGACCGAACGGGTTTGGAGGAGGTCGACAAAGAAATAGCAGTTGAAGATGGTTATTAAGCACTAATATAGGAATTTATGAATATAAAAAAGATGAGACGCACTAAACGCCCATTCATTACGTCGAATATCATAGTACTGAATACGATACACCGAAGAAGATCGAATGAAAATTAGGGCTTCTAGATTGGCATCAATAATTATCTAGGCCTTAATGGTGCTCTTGCAACCTGATCTATATTAGGAAATATTAAACCATCAATTTGTGAGATAACGTCTGTAAGATGTCAGACTGAGTAGGTAAATGACTTATTTAGATAGTGAAGATAGTAGATGTTTCGTCAATAACTACTCCACTGCTAGACATGCATATTTAAGAACGTAGAATGGAAGAGAATTTTGCAGAGCAGAGAGGTGTAATGACGACTTTCTAGGTATAGATAATATCTATTCGAAAATATCGATTTTAGATATTTAGATATTTTAGATATTTAGATATTAGATATTTAGATATTTAGATATTTAGATATTTTAGATATTTAGATATTATATAATATCTAGAATCGATATATCTCTAATCTCGAATCTTCATACTATGCAGATTCGAGAAGTAGGTTGTAGCATTATTATCATGAAGAAACATCCAATAATTGCTGCAACAAAATTGGAGACTCAGGTGTGAGGTAACCTGAGCTCAATATAAGTAAAATATTCTTATTCCATCTTGAGAATGATCGTGTATTCAATCTTCCCGTTTGTTACATTACTGAGAATTTACCTGTAGGACTCTCTTGGGGAGGCCGGTTTTTTGGGAGAGCTGCTTCAAGTCTTTTGCGTCAGGATTGTGATTGATGGCGAAATAGGACTTCATCGTTCGGAGCTGATGGTGTTTGAATGACGTCCGCATCCTTTTCGTCCTTTGATGGTGGTTTCCATTCCCGCTCAGGCCAGGCGTCCCGGGGCCAAACGCCACGTCAAGGTACGACTCGGCGTTTAGGTCTGTAGAATGAAAAAAATAACATAAATATATGAGATTTTTACCTATTTGCTTGATTTACCATTTTCCTTATAGTTTCTGGTAGATTCGAGCATGAAAATGAGAAAGTCTTATTGTTGTGTGGTTATTTTTTGGAAAATGTAAGTACCTAAAGATTTGGTCAAGTGAGGTCTAACCATCTCGCGTCGGTTCGGAGGACAGGAAATCTGCAGGAAAATGTGGCTTTTTGAAGGAAACCACAATCGCACGACACCAGATGAAACCTACGGGGAGATTTTGTAGGAATTCATACAGAGCGATTTGGGGAGCTGCCGGAAGCGCAGATATTTCAAATTATTTGGCAGATGTTTAGTTAGTGTTTGAGTTGGTCAGAATTGGGCGGAAAGGATACCGGGCATAAACTAAGAATGCAAGAATGTGCATTTCAAATGGGTAAATACTAAAACCCATGGAATTTAGGGTAAAATAATTAAGAACCATTTATGAAATCCAATGGATGTGTCCTTAATCGTCTATCACACCCCATATTATAAGGAGAGGGAAGTTGTAAGGAAACCCTTGGCGTTACAATATTTTCAAGTGTATTGAAAGGCCAATATGAGGTTTTGGCTAGAACCGATATCTATTGCGTTTTCGGTTTGACGACGCATTTGGACCAAGATGTTAATACGTTTTAGCATCGTTTTATTCCAAACCCCGTAAATATACCGTTATTTGATCTCTGCTAGGGGGATTTTGTTGATCTTACAGATGCTTTCCCCTATAGGATACCAAGGGAAAGCCAAGGGCGGTTGGACGTTTAGGCTTGATTGGTTGTTTTCGCACACTTACGGCCTCACCCCTTAATCAGCGTTCTCGTCTCTGATTGGCTACACTTCATACCCTGAAAGCCTCCCCCCCCCTTTCCGCCCATCGCATAAAGTTGTTTGGAAGTTGATAAAGCATACGTTCACCCTCATAAGCGGCTTATCGAAGCGCACGTCTAATCTGGATTATGAGGGTTGATTCCACATGCGTTTTGTCCAGAGCTCTTTTCTCCCTTGCTTTGCCCACACAACTTTTTTTCCAGTTCCTTCATCATTATACATCTCCCTCTCGAGATGCTAATACAATTTTAATTAGGGAATATTAGCAAAGGACGGGAAACGCGTGGAAAATTTGAATAACCAGGATTACACACTTTTAACAAAGACATCTAACTTCCCTTAGCGAAATATTGCCAAGAAACGGATGGAACGGATCAAGTGAAGAAAAATAACAAATCTACACAGAATCTGCTAATTACAGACGACTTGGCCAAATAAACTTTTTGGCACGTTAGAATTTTTCGAATTGGTCACAGTGTTGGACATCATCAAAATGTGAGTATATTGCAAGTTTGCCAATATGATATGAGTATTAATAATGAGGTAGACATTGGTTGTTTACCAGAGCAACTGTGAAAGTACAGTTTTAAATCGACCATTTTGGACATAGATTACAATCCGGCCAAACGAACCCGTTGCAAACAGACAATATTCACGACACCCGAAGTTGACATTTTCATTTTCAACGGCGTGTTTGGGGTTCATAAACAAATTTCTGTTCTCCATAGTGCATACAAAAGATACGATCCCCTCTGTTACTTATAAGCGATTGACAACTGTTTATTGTGTTCGATTTCATCACAATCGTTAATTAAAATAAGTTCGGTCCGTTGCATCTTTGCAGCGGTCCGTTGCAGCTCCCCTTATTACGCATTTTATTATTATGGCCTATTGTAATGGGGGATAGAAGTTTATTAATAGCCGCGTTCGTTATTTATAGAACGTTCACGTAACCCAATTGTTACCTGAAGTTTTAATGGAGTGGATTTAATCGCTAGGATATTAAACGAAAATTAACTAAACACATTTGAATGGGCCTTTTTGGTTTGGAATGTAGTTTGGGATGTGATAGTGTATTTGTAGGAAACTTGGGACTCGAAGGAGTTCAAGTAACACTATGTATTAATAATTAACGGTACGTTCTATGTTAATTATTATTATTAACATAGAACGTACCTTATACGTTTTTTTTTGTTGAAATGAGTGAGATGATAAAGTATGATACACGATGACAGGTGTCCCGTATCCTGCTGTGTCCATGGTGTTAGTTTCATACAGTGTATCATTCCAAGGATGATGTTTTGCGAGTAATGAGTGGAACCAAAAGTTTCCAACCACTTATAACGACTACAATATACATCACCTGCCTCCCAAAACTCTGTTAAAAGAAGAGACGAAGGTGCAAAAAAGGTTTTTTCTTTCTTGTAGAAGCTATAAAATATGAGAGGGCCTGAACCAATCAGTACCGATTCAATTTGTCCTCGAGAGATTCCAATTTAGGTTGGAGGGCACTAAAAGAACCTCGCAACTTTGTGGGGGTTAAAACCCGAAAGGGTAAGTGAAAGATGAAATAGAGTTTCGATTTTTTTTTCATTTTTATTATTATTATTTTTTAAAAAGGTATTTTTCCCGTTCAATTAATATGTTAATGGCCCTTGGAGAGGTCTGGTAAAAGTTTGAATGGCTTTCGCGTGGAAGAATCCAAAAGAAGAAGACGCTCAAGCAGTAAAAGAGGACCGAACGAGCAATAAAGTAAACTGGATGGAGGGTTAGGCATTAGGCATGGAATGTGGGTGTAGATAGAGTGAAAATAGACTAAGAAGCAAATTGTTTACTTTAGGCCTGGTGCACACGAGCGGCAATTATCGCGCGGCAACGCTCCGCCGCCGCAGTTGCGGTAGTGAAAAACCCACAAGTCAATGAGCCGATGCACACATGCCTGAGGTCAACGCGCGGCACCGCGCGATACCTGGCGGCCGATTTTTGGAAGAGATTGTGAGCCGTACCGCTACGTCAACATGCCGCTACTGCGGTCCCCTAGTACCTGTGTGGCAATCAGCCGATGCACACTCTCCCACATGGACGCAGTTGCGGACGTGCTTGCTCGTATAGAGAGTGATCTCGAAGGATTCATTGAACAAGTAAAAAAATATCCCGAAATTTGGGATATTCGTCATGATTCCTACCATGACAGAACAAAAAAAAGATCTGCGTGGATTCAAGTGTGCAGTGTGTTTTGTGAAGATTTTGCAGGAAAAGGAGAAAGAGAGAAGAACACGATAAGTAAGCGAAAATCTAACAATAATTTTTTATAAAGTTGATTATAAGTGAAAATTCATTTCATGCACGGTAGATACTAAGAAAAGTGTTGTAAATATAACAGTAATAATGTGTAAACATTTTACACAGCCACACTGCAAAAGCCTGTAAGTACAAAAATAAAAAATGTTGAGGAAACGACAAAAACTGTTTTCTAACAGTAACTGTAACCATGAAACAGGTTACTTCAAACATCCATTGAAGAGAAATGAAGCGCTGTAGCTCAATTCTGTTCCTAGTTGCATGTGCACAAGGCCCAAATTTGTCAGTGAAGCTCAAAACCTTATTTTTTGAAAAAATAGTACTTACAGGCTTTTGCAGTGTGGCTGTCGTATTTAATATTTATAGTTGAATGTGGAGCAAAAAGTAAAAGAAGTGTTTCATGAATTTATATATTATATAAATTCATGAAACACTCCAAAATAATGATTACATGTAGTCTCGTTGCCATGGGACGCTCCCAATATCTGACTCAAAATAACTAACCATCCATTGCCGATTCACCTCCATTGCAAATTGTTTGTAAACCAAGTACGAAAATATAGCCTTTTTTCTCCGGTAGAGCTCCATCTCCGTTGACATCTGGACACAGACTGCGGCTTTTCTGACACCCACGTGTGCACCGGAGGACGCGGTGGACGCGCGTTACCGCAACGTTGCCGCGCGATAATTGCCGCTCGTGTGCACCAGGCCTTAGGGTCATTACAACAAACAAATGTATGCTTGAGATAGTACCTATTAGAGGAGGTCCAGGGGTTTTGATATGAAGCATCCAAAACTGTGGAAGCTTCGTTGGAGCGTCTGCCTGGATCTAGATACAACTGATCAAACACATAAATTTCTGTGGGTTCAGAAACGTGCAAATTCAATGGTACTGAACATGCCACGTTTAATCTGAAAATATCGTTGTGCCACCAACTTTATGCTCAAAATGCAGTCCAATACCTAGACACACCAGGAGAATTAATTTGCTCCATTAGGAGAAAATGACACCTCGTATTACAACAAATTGGAGTCATATTATGGTTCCAAACAAAAACTATCTGACAATGGTTATAGACAGAGTAAGCATTACATAGGCATAGTATTACAGTCGGTGCAGTCGGTTTAATTTTTTTTTCTGGCGGAGCTGATTAAAAAGAGGATTAAACGGACGTCAAACAAAAATCCTGTAGCGGTGAAATATAATGAAAGCAAACAAAGCGGCACGCGGCGCGTTTAGAATTCCACCCAGCGCGCTAGAAACCTCATCATTCAGGATAAAGCCTTCGTAATCTGGATGAATTGCCCCCCAATAGGAAGGATTACTTCTGCGTGGGCTTGTACTCAGATTACTAACGGAAGGTCGCAGAGATCGCCAATACTCAAGAAAGGTTTCGAGAAATTCGCAATATAGAGACGGAGGAAAGAAGGCGGTTGAGGTCTTACCAAGGTTCAGCCGCAGTAAATCCCAAGTGAGGCAAAAGACGAACGGCTTTTTCTAGTGAGGATAATCGTCGGTAGAGCAAGAAACGTGGACTGACGCAATGTTATAACCGCTGAAGTGAAACATTACGATTTGCATAAGTTTAGAGCGGAATGACTGATTCGATGCAGAAGTCGTGGTTCGCGGAGCGGAATTGGAGATGTCCAAATGTCAGTGAACGTGAGAAGTTAAAGGTAATTGAAGCAGTTCTTACGAATGCTGTGCTCCGGGTTCCCGCCATCAACATTCAACTAAGGCCAATTGAGGTCTAATATGATTTTGGAATTTCAGGATTCATACCACAGCAAAGCATCGACCATCACAAAATAGGCGACCTCATTTCCGAAATCTGCAAATAGGTTTCAATGAAACCGCCTAGCTACGCACAAATCAGACCATAGTTTTTATGCAATAACTCGCCTATTTTTGAGGTTAGCGCAGAACTTCAGTGAGGTCCGCGCTATGCAGCAGATCCGTTACGTGTTCGTAATCTGCTCTGAACAACTCAAGGTACAGACGCGTATCATAATACTCCAATTCTATATGCACATAATTGCACGGACACACTTGAACCTTCTGGTGCAGAGTCTACAAGACTAACGTGTCACGCTCGACTAACGTGTCACGCTCATAATGATCTGTACCCGAAAGGGAAATGAATAAAAATATTATTATTGTGAGATGATACAAGTTGGACCCGCGACTGTATCGTCTCCTTTCGGAGGGGTGGGTCAGTCGGTGCCTCGTGTTTTGTCGTGACGTTACTTGTTTTTTCCCAAGATTTTTGAAAGTTCTTTTCCTACCAAGGAGGTGGTGCCATCGAGGTGACCCGTATCCGTACTTTCAATTTTGTGCTGGTGAAAAATTTTCATTTTTCCATTTAACCCAGATTTTTTTTTTTTTTCAATTTTCCCCTTTTAAAAGATTGGAGTGCCAACGATAATATATGTGCAGATTTTAATTTATTTTATCAGAGGTCTTTTCAAGTTTTCCGAATTTTTTCAATAGGAAGGAAACAACATTTTTTCATTTAATATAAATATTTTCTTTTCACTCAAATAGACATTTGACGTCTTTTATTATATATTGCGTACCTACCCCTTTTTCATTATTTAATTTCTCTTTATATCGACGCAGTCACGTTAGTCCCTCTATAGGGACTATAAGGTACGCAAAAAACGAGATGTAGAAAGTGCAGAGTATTAAATACTCTGCATAAATTTTGCCTATGAGTCTGTTATATCCGTGTTTATGTAGGTAGCTGATAAGTTTATGTAGGTAGCTGATAATAATAGAACTGGTGGATTAACATAACAGTATTTAACATGGATAGCGGCGTTTGATAAAACGAGTTTTCTGTAAGAGTATGGTATCAACCAAATGAATCAATGCTAGTAGTTAGGTGTTAGCTGCCCTCATACTGCGTTACAATAGTTGACGAAAGTGTATGTTTTCTCGTCACTACGTGCATGCAACCTCGCTTGAGGGTGCATGTTCATTTTGATTGGACCATTATTCGCTCGACGTTCAAAACCTAGGCGTTCCGATCAATTATGTTGATGAGGAGTCAGAAGCGCAGGCGCAGTGGCAAAAAGTTTCGATGCCCACCGGAGTGGATATGGGTGGAAGGGACATTATAGATGTATCCTCAGGAGATCGGGAAGGACCACCCCACTTGCTCTCTCTTAGCTAATAAGTGCCTTTGGGCACGCTAAGGTTCCCCGCTGTTCTTGGATTCAGCCTCCACACTCTATTAATAGTTCTTACACTTCAAACTCATAAATTCATTTGCGTTTTGCACATTGGGTGTTTCCCCCTCTGTTCAAAATTTTTGTCGAGAGGCTTCACGTCGAGAAATACGAAACCTAAATTCACCACAAGACGGAAATTAGTACCGGGTATCAGTCATCCACATCCTGATGCACGATTATGCAGTTCGCTGCTTGTGATAGATCCGTTAAGGGTGAACACCGAAGGCCAATATAAACAGAAGGATAGACGCTCAACCAGACAGAACCTTGGGGCGAATCTCGACGGGCCAGAGGTCAGAACTACAATAGGTACCTATATATACGAGGTATACGAGCAGGTGGCTACTTGATGTGTAGGTTCGACCCCTCCGTAGTACAGGAACATTTCATGCAACAATCAAGATCAACTTGGATCAACTGAATCAACATGGGCTGAAACAGTGTGCTTCCCACAAATTGGCTGAGTAGTTGGTACAGGACTGGAGTGACTCGACACTAGATTCACATGAGTGCCTGAACTGCAACTACCTCTCGCTCGTTCTGTTTTTTCAAGTACTGATTGCCGTTTGCTCGTTCCGGAGGCTCAACTAAGTTATCCACCGTGTATAAACCTAATTCTCATACTATCTACACGTGGTTGAGAGATATCGAGCTCCTGGATCGAACAATTCTTGATCAAAGAACTTGTCCACAACTGAAGACTGTCAAAATTACTGAAAATCGGCGAACCTATTTTTATTTTTAAATGTTTGTAAGGTAAGGTAAAATAATGAGCGTTTGTCCGAATACATCACCAGAATACTCATCATATCCACTTATAGAAACATTCAGGTATTGCCACTCATAATAATTATTAAGATTAGGTTTTGTGGTTGTGTATATAATTAATATGAGTTGTAGTTATGTACTGAGTTGCACATTTTGTAGAAACGTAATCTTCTTTCTTTTTAGCATAAATACATCCACTTTAACAAAAATCGAGGACATCAGAATCAAAAGTGGATAACTCTGCGGTTTTTGAGGGAATAAGTATATGTGTTGAAACTTTCAGGGCCAAAATCCAACCCTAACCGTGTCAAACGACCAGTACTTTAGTAAAATATCAGGGTAAGCTTGAGGGTAAGACCCGTTCTTTACATATTTACAATGTTTGATACATCGCTTGTTGTAGAGATACACCGATTGCCCATCATATGGAAGACTTGTTTTTGGATTCGTTCAGCTTGTAAATGATCCATATTAATGACTTGTCGGTAGTTTTTTCATTTTTTTCCTTGCCCCCAAAAGCCGCTGAGCGCAGAAGGAAGTTATAAATTCAGAGGGAACGGTATATTACCTCTATCGTCTGCAAGAGTTATTTTTCCATCTCATCTGACGCTTGGGGAAGACACCCTGACAGGTTACAGCTGTGCTACAACGCGTATTCGCCCTTCGCTATCGGTCAAAACAGAATTAGCCGAAAACGTACATTTAAATTTAGAACCATTCAACACCCGTTTGGCAAACGCTGGCGAACTATTTTTTGAGAACATTGAAAAAAAAACTTAGGTACCACAATAGTCTTAGAAAATGTATGAACATATCCACAGAGAAAAAGTATGTTATATTTCATGTAGTGTGAAGTGGTCAACCGAGTAGCCTACCACTGTAAAATACCGCTATGAATCAAGTAATAATGTCTCAAATCGAAGGCCATCAAAAGCCACTGATGAATCTATAATGGCGGATTTGCGATCAAATCTCATTGGTTCAGGCAAGTTTGTCAAAACCATCAGTTTTGGCTACGACACTATGGAACACAATATCTTGAAATGAAGAGGACCCTTACAGGAGGATCGAATATTGCTTTACATCTTGCTGTAACATGGTTGCTGATGGAGTTTTCTGCAAAACGGTCATTTTCATGTTCGTGTAGCGAGTCCGATGTAGATTTCTGTCGATAAGCCGATGGTTTACGACGGGATTTGCTTTGAGGTAGATTTCCAATAAATAACGCGCAAGCTTCACTTCAATAATGATCAGAAATTCATTAAAAGTGAGATATGGAAGCGTGAGAATGCGATTTTAATTAAACTTTCCGTTGCAATTCGTTTTTTCCATTGCAGAAAATCCATGTACAGGACCGCATCCTATTTTTCGTACACCTTCCTCCGGGTAGATCCATCCAAACTACTGTAAGTGGGCCAGGAATGGCGTCGTTGAAGTTTTGCTTCGAGAAACATACATACTTGCAGATTATTCATTTGAACTGCACACGATTGAAATGATTTTCGACTAAATCGATGTTTCGAGATCATGTTTGGATGTACCAACTCGTAATCATTAGGAAGACGTTCAAACATGATGCTGAACTCCCCAATTTAGAACGGCTACAAAGTGCCCTGACATGATCTGCAAATTTGAAAGATGAAAAGTTGATGAAGTGATTTGTGGGGTGATTTAGAACAAGCAGAGAGCGATTCATCCCTGACCAGAAGAAGCCCCGCCCGTTTCGCCACCGACAGTGAGCCACCAGGAGGAGGGAGCAGATGCCCAAGAACGACAAACCGGTTGACTAAAGCCCCCGCCATAAAAGCATCTAATGGTCTTCCGTTGTGTGGGTGACCTTTGACCTCCTTGCGGCTTCATCCCCACAGTCGAAGGCCCCATCTCGACAGAGCGAATAAAAGGCAGTGGAAAAAACGCCCTGCAAGGGTTGTACGTGTTGGGTCGAAACCCACCCGCTGAGCTTTTCACTGAAGCACTTCCTCCCTTGAGGGTTAACAAAATAACAACCGCAATAACAAAACTTTCTTTTGAGTTTGTTTGCGGAGAGGCAGAGCAAGAGCGTATAGGGGCAGTTGTGGACAAACACCCCTGTAATCCAGACGTCATTCCTAACTCACTAGATCGGTAATAACTAGTTTCTGAAGAGCTCAAACAGCGCAAATTACTCAGGTAAAACTCCTCCAGAATGATGTAAAGTCTCGTAAGGAGAAGTTACTGGAGTTTACCTGTGTAATTTGCATCTGATGCGTTACTACTGATGTAAGCGGAAAGTACACGCAAGGAAGGCCATGGTAGGCTTCTATAGAGCCGGAACTGCGCCTATCATATAGGGATCAAGAATGATTTTGAATGTATGCTCTGGAATATTTTTTTTTTTTTCCTTCGCCCGTCGCATTCATTTGACGTCTCGCTGCCCAATATCTCTCACACGCCGTTTCTTCTGGCGTAGTCCCGCCTATATCCTCCAGTGCAGGGCATAGATTATGGAAAATATCGTAAGGAGCAATTACTGGTGATGCATTACTACTGATGTAGGGCAGAAATAACGTGCAAGGAAGGTCATGGCAGGTTTCTGAAGAGCTGGGACTGCTCATATTGTGGTGGTAAAAATCCTTCAGAATGATGAAAAGTAACATAAGGAGACACTTCTACTGGTGTTAGCAGAAATCGCATGCAATTAAGGGCTTGTCTGGGTAAGCATGAAATTCAACACCCAACTGAAAAACCAACATTTCTCTCGTGTTTAGAATTCTAGAGAACTCCAGTCCTGCATTGCATTCTCCAGGGTATCTAAGACTGATCAATTAGGACGGCGTTCCAGAAACCGTAAACAAGAACAACGTTTACATCAGAAAACAATTCAGCACATTGGTAGAGTGAATTTTTCCAAGAGAGCTAACATAAGTTTGGTGATTCACAGCAATCACTATTTGAGTGGGATTTTCAGTCTCCTACGGTCCAGTTGGAAGTTTTTCAACCAAATTCCTCGTTCGGGTTTTGAGGCATCGATCGAGACCTGTGGCTTGCCCAGCCCCGAGGCATAAAACCTAGTTATGCTTCTCCACTTCGTTTTGTTATAGGAGGAGGATGCCCTTAAAGGGAATGAAGGGGCCCAAATAAAACCAACAAACGCAGGGAATCGGAGGGCTCCGAGGTTTTACGACGCCCTTTGCTGAGAGGATAGGTTCTTCTCAAACAATAAACCGAAGGTGTTAAGTACTTGCCGACTAAATACCGCTCTCGTCATTTATAAACCTTTCCAGTACCCACTCGACTCGCACAGCAATATGCCCACTCCATCCTCCTCAATGGAATCCTATCACTGTCCATCCACTTGACGGAGATTAGTGCTCTCCGATGAGATTTAGTCGTTGGTATTTCACTGAAATTTCAGTCCACAGGTTTTGTTTTAATGATTTTTTTCACCCTCGAAAGTACTTTCTACCCGCCACATTCGCACCAACAAAAAAAAAATCAGACTGGTGTCAATTCCAAAATCAATAAAAGATCATCAAGACAGTCATTATAATACGAAACAGGAAACACCCTCACCTATCTTCTCAGTCAGGCGTGCTATTTAGATGGGTATAATTATAACTTAATCGTATTCAGGTACAAAAAAGATGAGTATAATTTTCGTTATTTTGTGGCGGATCGTGAGTTGTTTTTCCAAAGCCGAAACTTCTAAGGAACATTCTACGATTTATAAGCACCGTCCTTCACAACCTCTTCCATATAAAACTAGTCTATTTCTCGAACCTTCGAGTAGTAGTTACCACCATTTGGATTTTTCTGTAGCTGAGTAGTAAAATGGAGGGGTGGTGTCTTGGGGACTGATAGCTTCTCACAATTGAAAACGAAATCCATGATTACTTCCTTGAGAGTGAAGTATAGTATAGTGGGGAGTGTAGACCACTCAATCAAAGGTTCCAAAATTATTAGCATATCATCGCCTGAGAGAATCAATCCTGTGTACATTTGAGTTACTAGTAGACGCCGTGCATATTTTGGTATCTTGCAAATACATTTAACTTCAGCACTCTACTTTGACTATCGCCAGTTCATCAGCAATGGAAAACAAAACCAGCTCAAGATATAAATGAGGAAATGATGTGGTTTATACAGCAAATAGTCAGTTGAGAGTGGGTCATGTTTGGTGCCTACCACATAATAATATTCCGCAGTTAGTTTGAAGACACACGAACCAAATCGTCACTAAATACACCTACACCCCTCAGTCCTCTACCATCAGCAATCATCCCCCAATGTGATTTGAAAGCGTCATCTTTTTGTCGTCTACGAGCGGAAGCTTCCCAGAAAGACTTCCTTCCTCCAGAAAGAAACTCAAGGCGTGGGAGCCCTTCACCAAACACGGTTCGGTTCCAGTTGAACAAAATAACCAACGTCTTTGGCTCAGCGGGCTCACAGCCTCAATAAAAAGTAATCCCGAAGCGGAAAAGTGGACCGATGATAGGCGGCTAGAGGGAGGCACGTGATGTGATGTGACCGTCAAACCGCAAGGAGCACACTCAGTCTCCCATTGGTCGTGAGTTACCCTTTTGCCCTTTTTCTACCCTTTTGTTTTTGTGGTTATTCGTCTTCCCGTGATCCCCTTGTTCACGTTTTTTTTTCTTGGTCACCTTCGGCGCCTATCCTTGTTTTCATAGGAAATTTCAATCAACTTAAAAAATGTCATTACCCACTACTTTTTTTAAATAGATATTTTTATCAATAAAAATATCTATTTAAAAAAAGTAGATATGTACATATATATAAATATGTACGAGTATATTAATGTATAATATAATATAATTGAATAATATAACACCCCCCCCCCCCCCTTCCCCACCATAAATTACACATGGTGTTATTGTGTTGTATTTAGGGGGGGGGGGGGTCACTTCGGTATGATTGTGTTCAACATCTTGTCTCTCTGTATAAAACTAAGGACACAGGATAAGATGTTCTCAAGAGCCGTCAGGGTATGCGTACGACGTCGTACACTCCATGATTTGTCCTCATCCTGCTTATGACTCGGCAGACTGGTTTCGGTATTGAATTCTGGATACACCAGGATCGACATGGCACCATCAGCTGTATAGTTTTATAAAACATTTCTTTATAAATAGAAGTATAAATGTTGCCACTCTTTTTTAATTCTTCGTTTTATAATCGTGTTGCAGTCACTTGCAGGTGCCGTCACTTGCAGGAATGACCATTTGTTCTGTAACCGGTTGGTTGCCAGCTCTCTTTGGTAGGGCATCAGCTGTTTCATTTCCTCGAATACCAGAATGTCCTCTGATCCAATACTATCTCGAGGTTCGCCGTTTTCGTCTGCCATAAGATCTTCATAAGTTGTCCGATGAGTGGGTCATCCATACGGTTCATATTGGTCGCATCAATTTTCTTTAGACAACTCATGGAGTCAGTGAGAAGTTTCCAGGTCGGGGTATTGCAGTGCGTGTTTGGTATAGTTAGAATGTATTCTAGTGCTCCATCGCTCGGGTAGTACAAAGCACAGCCTAAGTTTAGCGTTGTACTAAAATTACGAATTTTGTGGGTGGGAAAACGAATTTTGAAATTTTGGAAATTTCATATCTCGAAAAATTCGAATTGAACGGTATAGTTTTTAATTTGTATTGAGATATTTTATTTTTTAGGACCATCTGGAGGTTTGTACGATCAGTCGTTCGTTCACAATAAGGGCTCAAAGTTAGAGCAGATCAAAAGTCGTCAACATGATGGTGAATCGTGAGGCCGCCGATCGGTTCGATGTTCGTACTGGCCCAGCTGATTCGAACAGCACATGGTTTCAGAATCATAAGTAATAGGTAATAACCATTAATAATAATAAATAAAAACCTGCCTAGCAGTAACGTACGTTAAGGGAGCCAGAAATCATAATGAAGTGCTGAGGCGAGTTGTTGAATTTGAACTAGAAACCGTGGGTGGATGGCTAAATCTACCTTAGCGCTCTCTGTAACCAAAGAGTAAACGAAACCACAGAGCATTTTATAGTGCACTGCCCAGTCCTCGGCTATTATACTCATGTTTATTTCGGGAAGTCAGAGCAATCCAGGGATGAGCTATAAGAAATACTGAACGGGAAGAGCTGATCTCAGCTGTACTCGTACTACAATGTGGCCTGGCGTTATAGAGGGGATCTCATTGCTGATTAACTTACTCCAAACCCCTGGACCCAAACCATGGGCCTTACTTGTTTGCGATTGTAAAAAATGTAAATAGCGAATGTATAATGATAAGGTATTATTTTGGGATACTCACCCGAATTATGAAGTGCTCAATTATAATTATGAAATTGTCTACTGAACGTTTCTAAAATTGCATGTACATAGCAAAATAGGATGATGAATTTATAACGGGACTCCCGCTTGTGGCATAGCGGTACCATGTCTTGGTCCTTCCATTTATTGTTAAGTTATTTGCTACTCAAATAACATGTCATTGATGGATTGTAACACCTGTTTTATCAGGAGGTTTATTCCGATCGTCCACCTCGTTTCCTAAATTATTGGCGAATATATCAATCTAATCAGTCAAAACATTAGATTAGATTGACTGATCTGTACAGCAACAGATCGGTTCTGCTTCGAGCATCAAACCAACTAACCCTGATAGGTAACTGTTTCTTTCACGTGGTACAATAGCAGAAAATGAGCACGATCAGGCGTTATTTCCGACTACTAGTAAACCAGTTCATAAGAATGATTGGAAAATATTGTTATTAAGATGGGGTGGACATGTCCTGTGGACAATGTATTGGAAATAGCATGTGACTGTTTCTGAGCCAGTTCAAGAGTTGCATTCGAAGAGATAGCATCAGCATAATTAGACAGCATTTCATATCCAAGACTGAGGCGACAGTGCTGGTCAATCCACTTACTGGGATTCCTATCGTGGTGGATGCATTACGAGCCAAAACCCCAAAGAGGAAAGGAAGCTCGTCCCCATTGGTTTCCGGATCGTCTGATAGCACGAGCGACGCCCTAACGTCACGGAAACCAGTCGACTTTTCCGTGGGAAAGTGCATTCAAGCTCAAAAAACAAGATCGGTATGGAGCACAAAAAATCCAAAGGGAGAATCGAGAGAAAAAATAAAGATGTAAACCAACTAGAATGCGACCAACCATCGAGTCCCGTGCCAAGTGGTGTAGGTACGTGATGGACCGCTTTGATCATTTCGACGGACAAAAAACAGGTCAAGAT
The DNA here is from genome assembly GCA_963920205.1 of Stenodema calcarata. NCBI lineage: Eukaryota > Metazoa > Arthropoda > Insecta > Hemiptera > Miridae > Stenodema > Stenodema calcarata. The sequence goes on along the minus strand of OY986059.1, from coordinate 25,843,853 downwards.
AAAGACGGCCTTACTGACGGTACCGCATCTATATTGATTCTTGTTTTGTCAGAAGTGGCGTTACGGTGAATTAAAGTACGTTTGTTTTTCCCAAACCGCAGGCTCCCACAGGTTATCGACTAAGACATATCATCAGATCCGTAGAAACTCTGATGGTAGCGTATCCCTATCTGGTAATATGAACTTACCTAATAGTTCTGGATTCAAGAGAATTGCGGTCGGCGGGCGGACGATGGAAACGGATCCTTAGAATACACGGTAGCCCTCACTGGAACGGGATCTCAACTGTCTCCGTTCACTGCGTTATTACAGAGAACATCACGTTACAAACTGCTCTGGCTATAAATGCTACTTAAATCGACTGGTTTCAATAAATTCGTCCAAATTGAACTCGGCCCTGGGGGCCGTATCGAGGGGGGGTGAACCTCCCCTTCCTTCTTTCATTTAGAGCCTTACGGCTAAATTTCTATAAGCATGGAACACGATCTAGCCACGTTCAGCGTATAAATTATCTTTAGGAGCCACTCAGCTGATTCTGGGCAAATGCTGCTTAAAGTTAAGTCCTAAGGAGATTACATACCAAATTACAGCTTCATAGAGTGAATAACCTAAAAATTAGCCGTAGGAGCCACTCAGATGATCCGGGGCCTGGGCAAGCGTCAGCTTAAAGTCCTATGGTTAACAAAGTACAGCTTCATAGGGTGAATAGGTATCTACGTTAAGTGATAGAAATTGTAAGGATAATATTATATTTTTGTATCCTTTCCTCTCTCCCTCATTAAAACGTAACTATTATTCATTGTATTCCAGGTCATTGTACCCATTACCCATTCATTTATAGTTTATTTTGACATTTTATGTCTTTACTCTGGCACATAACTCGAAAAACGTTACACAAAAGCGTCACACGAAATCGTCACGAAAATCTCTGATGATTTTCGCTTACAACCGATTCGTTGCTACGGAACTTTATCTTCGCCAGTTATCATCGTACAAAAATCGTTCACCACTCGTTGGATAGCTCTCGATTTACCTAACCGTATTACGTTAACCACTGCGGAGCGCGTGGCCGTGGCCGACAAGCTGCGGTATGAGCGTGATTGTTAAAATAATTGTTTACACACAGGTGATCATTCTCAATAATTTATATTGTCAACACGAATGCAAGCTTCATAATTTATGATGAACCCTACAATTAAGTATAACAACTACGCTACTGGGGTAGGAGATGTAGGATTGTTCGAAGGTTCTTGAATCACTTCTTTAAAGACATAAAATGTCCCAATGTGTTGCAGACTCGTATGCAAGCATTTAATTCTCGACTGTATCAACAACAGGATGGAGTTGACATTCTTTTGACATTTTCATGTCTTTGCTTTGGCACATAAACTGAAACGGGAAAAATTTGTTTCCTTGATTCACCCTTTCCCTCAGATCACGTCAGAACACAAGCGACAGGCGGGCCACTACGTCAGACGCACCTATGACGCACGAGCGTATGACGTCAGACGGCTGGCAGGGGGCCAACTAATACGTCAGAGCCAATGCAGTACGAGCCTATGACGTCAGACGGCTGGCCGGAGGCCAACTAGTACGTCACAGTCTATGCCGTAAGAGCCTATGACGTCAGAGGGCTGGCTGGCTAGGTGATCGGGTTTTAATAAGCCTCTGGAATTTTTAATTACGATATGTGCGCAGTTTGGAACGGGAAATGTATTAAATCTTGGTTATAAGATCAATGCAACGAATTGTGCCTTTATTCAGGCACCAGTCATTTTTTCTGGGGTAGTCAAACTTATTCATAGTTTTACTTGAGAAATTGAGCGAATTTCCATTATGTAATATAATTATAACTGTTCTCGGTCCAAAATTTTTAAAACTCGAATTCTCGAAAAATTTTCAGACCGTTTCAGACCATCCAGAATCCACTGCCCAAAGACACCAAAAATTATATTTATATATTTATGTACCTATGTGTCACTCCAGACGATACCTAACTCTCGCGAGAATTGAGATAAAAAGTTCAAATTTGCACAAAACATCTGTCTTGACAATCGAAAGGCTAAGTTTGTAGATGGGCAGAATCGGGCCACCCTAAGGGGGGTTTGGGGGAGTTTTAGGTGGGGGGGGGGGAATTCCTCATAAATTCCCAAAATGCAACGTTCTGACTAGTGACACCTCATGTTGAAGTTTTTTTTAATGCTGAACACGTTGGTGAAATCAGAATTTCGATATCTCATTTCGTTCTCAAACTGGAGCACTTTGAAGATGGAGAAACGTGGTTGTTACTTGGTATGATCTTCATGAATAGTCTGCTCTAATCTGATGACGGAATGCGATATCGCAATTCTGACTTCACCGTAGTGTTCAGCGTTGAAATGTCCAAAAGCTGGGGGGGTTTTGGGGAGTTTTAGGGGGGGGGGGAATTCCTCATAAATTTCCTATAATATAGGAACATATTATGCAACATTCTGAATACGATCGAATACACGCTGAATACGATCGAACGTCAGAATTGCGATATCTTATTTCGTTCTCAAACTTTAGTACTTTGAAGATGAAGAAACGTGGTTGAACCTTGAAGAATATACTATATTCTTCATTGTTAGTCTGCTCTAATCTGATGAAGGAATGCGATATCGCAATTCTGACTTCACCATCGTGTTCAGCGTTGAAATTTCCAAAAGATGAGGGGGGTTTTGGTGGTTGTGGGTGTGTAGACTTACAAGTTGATAGGCATACATAAGAGAAAAAGAAACATGAAAAAGTATAATCCCAACCTTTTTCCCTTATATTTAAAAAGCAGTTTATTGTTACCTATTATACGGTTACCTCTGAATTCCACCATTTGTTGATTTTCAAAAACCAGGTCAGGTTCAAACATAAAATCAATAAATCAATGGGTCCATCCAAAAACTGCATTAGGTTCAACTTATTAACTTTCAATATTGTGTACTTGTACACAACTTTCAATATTGTGTACTTGTACATTCTAATGGCCCATTGTAAACAACTTGTTTATTGTTGTTATATTAATCGTCGTAAATGAAAAGTGGAAATTTTTCTTGAAATGATTTGTATTTCAGGTAGATTTAAAAATATTCAAAATACCTTTTAAATATTTTAATTATATTTTACAAAATACCTTTTAAATATTTTAATTATTTTCCGGTGATAATACTAGTTTCTGACCGAGGTTTTTGGCCGTAGACGCGAGGTCAGTTTATCGCACTGAATGGCGTCTTTGCTGTAATTTGGCTAAAGTAGAAAGGGGTTTTCATGGGAGTAAGCAGCGCTCCAAGCGGTAATAATTCTAGTTGTTTCTCTGTTGTAAGACGTTTGTGTACAAAATGACGTAAATTCTGGCGCCTCCATAACTGGTGGATATTTGTCTCTTCTCATACAAAGTGCAAATTGCGTTACACCGTATAGCTGATTCACTACAACTCCTCCTAACGGCACAGGTCCCAGTCCTATGGGGATATATTCCATCACTTAAGGAGTATTATTGTATGTTTTCTGTATTATTTTCAAGAAATTATTTACATATTCATACATTCAGCTGATCCGGGGCCTAGGCAGCGACAAGTTAAATCCCTAAGGAGGCTACACTGGTTAAGGAGCCACTCAGCTGATCCCGGCCCTATACTGCTTAAAGTGTAAGTCCTAAACAGTCTACAATGTAGAGGCTATAATGTAGAGCTGTAAACTACAATGCAGATGGGTTCAAATCTTCTTCCACCACGGTAATTGGCTTCGGGTGAGACGATGGCGCCCGCGTAACGGACTGACGCTCAGTTTCAGCCAGTTATGTGAAGGCTAAAACATGTTCCATCTCAAAATCAGCTGCAACAACTGTCATCCCCAGATCGAAACCTCTACCGCAATCGTGGATGTTTGGAAAATTTGCAGTGATTAATAATATAATTGAGCTATATATCTTTCCGCTATTATTGCGATACGAATCAATTTATAGCAACGTGACATAATTTGATCTGAGAGGCAAAAGTGATTTCGCAAAGTCAAACAATGCTAGTCAAACAATGGTAAGTCAGTTTTATCCTTCAGATCTCGACATTCTATTCATTTCCTTGCAACTTATACAGAGGTATCCCATACCCACTCCATAGCTCCTTGAAAGAATGTTAATAGAAGCAGCTAATGTTCTTTCTTATCTATGCGAGTTCGGCAGAGCTCCTGTAAAGGCTCCGCGGGACCCGTGTCGGATTAATCATATGTGCAGGCCCCTCCTGCTCCCCTGCTGCCTCCAAGCACACTCTGACCGCAAGTTCACCTTCTCCTTTTTATCTCTTCACTTGATTTTATTAATGACTTCATTTATCTCGTCCGAACATGACAAGAATCACCTAGTATGAACTTCCTCCGGAAGCCCCGCCAAGGGGCCACCTTCGGCAACATCTCTTCCCCCGTGGTAAGAGCCACATTTAAAAGGAATACCGGGTTTGAAAAACGACCACTTGATACCTTCTTTACCCGCTTTCCTAATTTATCGTTCCGTTATCACGAACCGCGAAGAACAAAAGCTCGATCGTAAACGCTAGAGCAATTTTTCTTAGCTTCCATTGTTTTTGTACATACTTGGCAATGAGATATGGCTATGGCTTATGGGCTATGACTCATGTTTCATGGCAAGCTCGTTCCCGCAATCTTAGTTCAATCGGTTGACATGTAAATGGTCGTTTTGTTATGTTTATTTTTCCCATGTTCCTTTTCTCCTCTCGTAGTTCTGCAACAGGAAGGGAAGGGGTGACGAAAGCCTGTTATTTGATAGTCTTTTAGTAATTTCACCCGATTCACACCGTGTTTTTAAGGACAGGATACGTAGATTCAAAAAATCGAATTAAGAAATTCGCCCGTCCCCCGTACGAGGGCCGCTATACTTTGCCCAGTTGGCGTTGAGCTGAAACGACGAAATTTGGTTTACGGGTTTGGATCAACCCCACAATGATTCTCGAAACTTTTCATAATCCAAGGTCAATTGGAAGGGGTTCAAAACGAATTTTGAAATTTTGAAGATTTGAACGGTATAGTATTTAGTTTGTATTCAGATAGTTTATTTTTTAGAATTTATAAAGACCATCCGGAGGTTTGTACGACCAGCCGATCGTTCACAATGAGGGCTAAAAGTTGGAGCAGATCGAAAGTTGTCAACATGATGGGGCATCATGTGGCAGCCTGTCTGGTCAATGTTCATACTGGCCCAGTTGATTCGAACAGCACATTGTTTTCAGATATCGAAATTAACGTTTTTTGTAACCCTCCAGCGATTTACGGTTTTAAACTAGTATAATCTATGGGGTCAAGTAAAAGCTGTTGACGGGGATTTGAAACATTATTGTTATCTGAACCCGGGATACTCCCTCCCCTCCCCCTCAACACTGGGGATTCTACATTTTACGATTATAATCTAATTTATTTTAAATTATTTATTTATTTATTTATTTCGTTTATTTTTCAAATCTCCTCGTCAACAATAATTGTTGACGAGGAGATTTGAAAAATACACGTTTTTTGAGTACCTACAAGGGGGTAGGGTACCCAGAGGTAAAATTTATATCCCCCCCCCCCCCCTGGGTATGGGGGAAGCGCGTACCTAGGGTACTTTACGACCTATTCTCATACCTACCTGATATACATACAAAATTTACGAACTGTTCACAATAATAATCAATCTAAAATTCAGTAATCTAGACAGAAAGGTAATCTGCACAAAGAAGATAATAAACCCTTGTGCCAAGAATTTGCAGAGTTTTTCTCGTTTGATTCCGATGATTCATTTTTGAAATAAATTATAAAACAGTTTTTAAAAAGAGTCCGAATTGCAGAATTCTGAGAGGGAGAACAACCTGTAGCTATGAGACTAAATTTTTGAGCGATGCTCAGATCAGTTATATTCACACATCCGACCGGCTGTCGGACATTTCGGTTTGCACGGCGGGGGAATCAAACCGCAAGAACGGAAGGAATTGGAAAAAAGGTGGTCAGATACACCATAAGAAACGAGTTGAGAGCAAAACCTCAGCCAAGGTGAACGAGGGTGATTGGAAAGCGAACTATCAAGAATACCGCGAATAGCTGGAATCGCGTCCGTACGACCGAACCGACAGTAATGTCACTGCACATGAGGAAGGTAGTGATTGGAGACTCAAGATTCTATACAATTGTCCGTATTGAACTGTAAGCGGAATTTGAATATTATCAGTTTATGAATCGCTTTAGAAGGTGAATAAAATATTACAATAATTGTAATATTTTATTCACCTTCTAAAGCGATTCATGAACTGATAATATTCAAATTCAATTATTAAATGGTGACAGCATTCAGAAAAGACCCAAATTTTTCAACCACTAAAAAATCAATTCCCAACATTATAATAATTATAATTATAATAATCTATAATTATTATAGATTATAATTATATTAGTATTTCAATTTTTTCTTTGTTTCTTCTTCTGATTTGCAAGAGGAGAATCAGATCTTGAATTCGTAAGTTGTCAAGGCTTTTCAAGGCGTTTCTAGGCCTTTATTTCAGTTTATTCTCGTTAGTAAGTACTTATTTTGACATTTTCATATATTTACTTTGGCACACAACCGCGAAAAGCGAAATAAAAATGATTAATAATAAAAAAATTAAAATTCCCCAAAACGGCTCAATGGATCGAACCCATGTCCCGTATTGAGATGTTTTCGTTATCGGGGAAGGACATAAGAGAAGGACACTCCTGGATCCGATGCATAGGGGTGGGGGTTTATAGGGAAGCCGAAATATAAAAATCTTAAATTCTTCCTTCCCGAGAGGCAGATGAATATTATTTTTGGTATTTAAGATTATAAGGGTTTGTAAAGGGACAAACTCGTATAATCCGTAAAGCGAAAGGTAAGAGTGGCAGATGGATCCATCCCGAGTTATGCTCGTCTGGGACAGGTAACAGAGGTAGACCCAGAGTTCTGCCCGTCAGCGACGGGCCCGACAGCTAGTTCGATTATAAAAGCTTGCTCGAACGAGAAAATAGCGGATTGTGGAAACAGATGATTTCTTTTATAAATCAGACCACTATCAAAATATTGACAAGGTCATTTATTTTTTGAAAAGTTAATGAAGGATGGGATTAATAATTTTTAATGAAAGGATGTCTAGGAATATCATGTGTTTGAAGCTTTGTCAATATAAGTATGACATACTTCTATTAATAAAGCTTCAAACGCATGGTATTCCTAGACATCCTTTCATTAAAGTTATTAATCCTATACTTAATCCTATCATACATTGCATGACATACATACTTATATTAATAATGCTTCAACTACTTGAATATGTTTACGAAACTACCACACTATTACCAAATTGTTCAGAAAATAAATATACATTGTAGGTATATCACAATGTACATATTTTCGAAAAAATGTTGTAATAATGCGGTTGTTTTGTAAACATATTTATGTCTCAAAAAATTTGTAATAATGTGGACATTTCGTAAATATGCTAATTTTCCAAAACTTTTGTGAAACTGGCTGTATGTCCATAAACGATGCGAATAATAGGGAAAAATAAAAATAAAATGAAAAAAGTTTGCGTTGACTTACCGAGATTGGCTGTCAGACCTTCGAGGTCTTTGGGCTTCCTCTTCCGCGGGCGTCCCTTCTGCCTGGGGGCCGGAGCTCCGTTGAAGAAGGTATTCGCCATCTTAACAGGGTCAGCCGGGTTCGGTGGCGGGAGCGGCGGAGGCGTCGGATGAGGTCCTAACCGCGGGTGGAACTCGGTCTGATGAGGGAAATGAGGATCCGGAGGAGGCGGCCCTGGAGGCGGATACGGTGAAAGAGGCGGCAACTCGGTGTAGTGGAGGCGGCAGAAAACGGCGCCGTCTCGCATTCCGAAGGTGTCGCCTTTTGTTAGGAGCGACGAACAGATCGCACAGGAGAAACAGTGGACGTGGAAGACGAGCTCACGAGCCCTCATCACGAGTTCAGACGATAAAATGGCCGCTTGGCACCGCGCGCAGCGTTTCATACCGAACAACCTGAAATAAGCAAATAAAATAATATTATTTTTTTTATTTTATGTTTATTTATTTGTTGGCAATTTAGATAAGTACAAATGAAAAGAAAATTTTCCGAGATTCCAAGATTGAATTCTTTGCCCGCCAAGGTTCAAGTTCAGTTGAACTTGTGTTCCCTGGTGAAAAAACCCACAAAAACAAGCATTAAATGAAATTAAATGAAAACAAGCATGAAATGATCACCTAATTATTAGCAGAATAGAGAGATACAGATTACATATTTATAAATAATCTAAGACAATATTAAGTTAAAGTTTCTTGAGCGCAGCAGCAGAGTAAAAGTCCATAAGATTAATTCTATTATCATACAAATACTTCAATACTGTAATGTATGCATTTTGCCTATAAAATTCTTTGCGGCAGTGAGGTACCTCAATATTGGACATAGTCGCCGTTCTAGTGCCCGATAAACGAGACACATGTTCAACGTTGATACCATCCCAACACGGAAAAGGTACCTAGGTGAGGTTTTAGTGAAGTTTGAGTCCCACATAACCTGGAGGTGCGGTCCTCTCCAGGTATCTTACGAGATCCAAGTCCACCTATGGTTCTATTTTAAACATTCGCTTTGAAGCTTCACTTTTCTTTTTCCCGTCTCAAACCCGTTGATCATTACGCCGCGTCGTTCAAGTGGAACAATATTAACAAGGGAGGCTTCCCCTTCGGAACCCCGGTAAATAATAATATTCCTTCATTAAACGGATAATCTCGTTTTTTTGGTGTGTGTATATTTTGTTCAGAAAACTCTGAAAACTCTGAAAACTCTGATAAGATCCTTTGGTCGCCGACTGTTAAGGTAACGTCTGAAAGATCACAGGGGTCTAAGTAATGAGGTTCTTTCCTCCGTTCTTTCGAAAAGCTAAAGGACTTCATGGTGAAAAGAAAGATGTCGGGGGAACGGGAAATAAAATATATAATGGGTGCTACGACCTTGTTGGAAATCTTTCGGGATTCATACGAAAATGATAAGATTTTTTTATTAATTAAATGTAATCAGTTTATCTTCTACAGAAATCGTTTGAATTCAAGTGTTTTGCCAATTCAACATAATTTCCAGCTTCAGAAATTCTGTGTAGTATGATGTGAGTTTGATTGTATGCCTTTATTCCAGTGAACAAATATAAGGGCTTCACTGCTATTAAGCTGCATACTTTGTTGTGTTCAAATATTAATTTGATCTTGTTTGGTCATTTTTAAGATGGTGTTTATTGTTTTGTTAGCGAATTTTCGAAGAAAAGGAAGCTGTTGTTCTCGGTCCAAAATGTTGAATTCACCTGAATTTACTGCCAAAAGACACCAAAAATCATAATACATATATTATGACATAATTGTACATTGTACATAATTGTATGTATGACACCAAGTGGCAAACCCCCTGTATAATATATAGGTATTCATAAAAATGATTTTCAAAGTTCGATTACCCCGTAGCATCAAATTGGGAGGTAAGACACTATTGTAGCCAATGAGCGATATGATACAATATATTATATGTAATATATATTATATTCGATAATTCTCGAAAGCTCTAATTCTGAGGTTTAAAAACTGGCTTCGTAAAATTGGTAGCGGAATGTTTCAATGTTGATAGTAAAATAAATTAAAGTCTTTTGGCAGTATACTGATCTCCATAATTAAAAAAAATTGTCCGGAGATCAGGAGTTGCTAACAATTTCATATGTACACAATACTAATAGAATTAAACGATGTGGCAATAATTAATTACGGAAGAAAATGAATACTTTATTCCTTTTGAAAATAAAATAAAGCGGCAAAACTGAATGATATTAAAGAAAGAAGCTCAATAGGGGAATAACACTGTTGCAAATAATAAACTGCTGATTTAAGTGGTCATTCAAACACGATTTGAATTTGCTACATTTTTCAATGCGCTTTAAATGAGTAGGTAAATCATTAAAAAAATCTTGGGCCCAGATACGAGCGCTGTCTCGTGAAAAATACGGAAACGGAACAGATACTAGTACATTATGGTGTCGGCGAGTCACACCCTGAAGTCGGCAGCTGAAGGGAAAATGGTGATTAAAAAAATACTGGAGCAATTTCAACAACACGTACGTAAGTCTAGGGCGGAGAACATTGAGCTTTATAAACACCAGTTTACTGTGACTTCGGTAACCGGATCTAAATGTAAGGCGCACAAGTGTGTTTGCGCTTACCTTATTTTCGACAATCCATATTTTATTACCAATGCAACTTCACCAAGTATTATCCAAGTATCATAACTATCTATTATCAAGGCACTCAACCACTACACACAAACAACATAACTGCATGTGGCAGTGTTTATAGCCTTACAATCGGAACCATGTTATTACCTTCCCTTCATCTTTTTCCGTTGTCATCATTCTTAGCTATATTATTCCATGTATCTCTTCCACATGTCATGTATATATTGTGTTTTACCAGTGTCCACATACCAACGTTCTTGTTCTAACTTATTTTTTGTCTGTTGTGTAGCTTTTATTGAAATCTTCTCCTCGTATTAAATTATCGAATATTCTTGTCTAAAAACTGTGATTGTGCGCGAGTATATTTTGTGATGCCGGGTTTTTCGCCATCTATCAGCTGACAGTGACAGATCGTGGGGCTGCCGGGTTTTTCTTACCGGCAACCATTAACGTTTTGATCTCGTTCCTTCTAGTAACACAGTGCAATATTATTATTTAGTTATCCACCGTTATCCGTCCATCCCTTCAAGAAACCTGGATTAATTACACGCGAAGTTCCTACCACCAAGTAACACCCTCGAAGTACCGTGGCCAGTCATATCCGCCACTTGGGACTTCGTGAAATTGGACGACGCTGGGATACCTCAGCACCACATGGTTGACCAATTTATGCACCTGGATTCTGATCGTTGGGACAATCAGGAACTACCCTAGACCCTCTGACTGGAGGACTACTGAAGCCATCGCCACAACCAGCTAAGCCAATTTAGTCGTTTATAAGTCTTAGCAGCTTCTAGTCCATAGCACTCTAGTCATTAGTAATCCAATCTAGTCAACCATATCCCTGTTTATCTATAAGTGGCCACCTAAATTTTGAAGGAATAGTTACCATTATCATAATATATATTATAAGTATTAATAACCCTACTCCCAGCACACAGTACATAATAAACCCTGTTATATGTTGATGTTTCATCAATCAAAATCTTGCCTTTAATTTGAACACCAAAATTCCTATTATTATTTAACTCATTAGTATTTTCTTTTTCTCAGTTACACTGAGTGGTCCTTCGAGTCACCATACCATCCACCTACATCTCAGTTTTGTTTTTTCGTAGTATTGGACATTTGCAGTAGGCAAAACTGCACGTCTCTTACAAACAAGTGACTTAACTGCAGTCTCGACTGAAATGAAGGACACCTGATACGCCGACCCCAAACAGGGATACAGTATGTCAGTATTGAATAAACAAAAGCATGGAAGGTCATTTTCAACGCAGAAAGGGACAGGCATTTATTAAGAAAAGAGAATACGAAAGAGGATTTTCTAATTGCATTAGTTACGTGTAAAATATGAGGCTTCCATTTTAAGAACCTACACCCAAGTACCTCTGGCAATCTACCCATTGAATAAGAGGGCAAGAGCAGGGGTTTGAGGAATATGAACCCGAACGACTATGGAAAGGGATTACAGAAGTGAGAGGCTGCCCTACCACATTGATGAAGTGCGTAATATACTCGTAACATGTTTTTTTCTTGTTTGCACTCAGAGAATTTTGCACAAACCAATCAGATAAAACTGATACTGCTCGAGCAGCAGTATCATGTGCATTCGTCCACGAGTCAGCCCTAATGATCAGAACTAGATCAGCAACAACTAGAACATCAGCAAAACCAATCAGAGTACCCCCAGTGTTTACTTGGAAGATGTCATTCATATATAGAATAAACAACATTGGCCCCAAAACGGAGTCCTGAGGAACCCCAATTGGGATATGCGCAAGCTCACTTCGAGAGCCATCTATATCGACATACTGGTATCTATTTGTCAGATAAAAGGAAAACGAACATACCACATGGTTTTCAAAGTTCGAGTACCCCGAAGCATCAAATTTGGAGATATAACACTATTGCACCCAATGAGCGATATGTCTTCCTTGTCAGTAAAATAACACTTCTTATGTCGATATGATATGAATTATGAATATGATTGAATATTCCATTGAAAAACACTGGACTAAGACTGTGCCGTGACCCGTTGATTGGTATGAGAAAGACGGAAAATTCTGTTGGATGTAAGAGGAGGTTCGTATTATAGCACTTTCTGCATGTAACAGGAAACCATATTCAATCGGACCGACATATTTACGATATTCGGGCAAACAATAGTCGTGAATCTCTGAACGCAACGATTTTTAAAAAACCGAACTTCCTTTTCCGACGTCGGACATGTTTAGATTCAGTCAGAAACGATAGCCACGCACTAACAGTTGATGGGCGCATCTGAAGGAGGAATGAAGACCATCGCTAACCCGTTAGCGGAATTCACTTCACGGACGAATCACCCCGAATTGCAGAGAAAATACGGTGAGATTCTACCGCATTTTATACGACGGGAGGTGGGGCCTCGGGAATCAGCTACCGAGTTGCCAATTAAGTGCGGAATTAACAAGTCTGGTCCGGTAGAGGAGGTTTCAGATGAGGCGGGAGTTTAGGGAAGTTTAATTGGCCCGACCGCCGCCCGATTACGAACTCAAATTACGCCGATGGTTACTTTTGCGCTAACGTGTCGTTTTTAATTCAGCCGGAAACAAACGTCCAAATGGTCGAATCCCAATCAATTTTTCAATAGACACCACATCTCATTACCTCAGAGATACATAAATATAATATATTTTATGTAATAATATATTTATAATATATAATAATATATTTATGTATCTCTGAGGTAATGAGATGTGGTGTCTATTGAAAAATTGATTGGGATTCGACCATTTGGACGTTTGTTTCCGGCTGAATTAAAAACGACACGTTAGCGCAAAAGTAACCATCGGCGTAATTTGAGTTCGTAATCGGGCGGCGGTCGGGCCAATTAAACTTCCCTAAACTCCCGCCTCATCTGAAACCTCCTCTACCGGACCAGACTTGTTAATTCCGCACTTAATTATATTATATATTATTATATTATAATAGAGCACAGTATAATTTGTGCATTAATCCATTATACTTAACGATATCGTCGCATAAGGGCTAACTCATTTTTAGATCCACATGGGCTAACTCATTTTTCCCAACTTTACAAGAGAGACAAAAACGTGTGCCCAGTCTTGCTATAGACTTTTCCGCAATTCTGTTCTACATTTCATCTTATTACACACTCGTATGGAGACCCAAGAATAGTAGAACGAATTCCCAGAAACATCTATAGCAAGACAAGGCACACGTTTTTGTCTCTCCTGTAAAGTTGGAAAAAATGAGTTCACCCATGTGGGATCTAATATGACGATATGCTATAAAACTGCAACGTGATTAAAAATGTATCTCGAAATATGATCGGAATAAGAAATTGGAATTACCTCTATTAATGATAAATTGATTATTTGATGACCGCACTTGAATTCTACTAATTATTGATTATAGGTGAAATGTCAGGTTTTTATTGCATTCATTTCCTTGTTTCTACTCTCCAAACAATGGTTCCATTAAAACGATGCTGGAGGAAAATTATTTATTCGTTTGATTATATAAATTCAAAAAACTATTCATTGTGATTCCCAGACATCAGAAGGAATCAACCAAACAGCCCCTGATAAAAACGTCGGCCCGCCGTCGAACCTATTTAATTCATAGGTACGATTATATGAACGATATTAGCGGTACCTATCGGATTGATGGAGTAAGAATTCTTTGGAATCATTCTCGGCCGTATCCGGGACGTGGGGATGATAGTAGTGCTGCCCTCTTCCATAGTCGAACCTGAATTCAAAATTATATTACTAGTGCGGGAGAACAATCAATTCAATTAATTGAAATAGAAGTTGAATTGAGACTCGAGCAATCGAATCGCCGTAATTCCAATGAAATATTAGGTTTGTCAATTCGCACTATCAGTGCAATTGACACCAATAGACCATAATACAGTTCAACTCTGTTAGAATAGTAGGAACAAAGCACTTATGAAGTTTCAAATTACCAGGAAAATTCTGATATCAATATCACCATAAAAGTTCAATAATTACGAGAATTACGGGAATGGATGTTTAATATCGACAAAAGGCTATGTTAGATAGATAATTTTACAATTCAAATTGTTTTATGAGAACTGGATTCACTTTGATTCCATTAATTCAAATTGGAATTTCAATATTGAAGTTTGTCTCTCAACTGGAAAAACAAACGTAGGAACGATAGTAACTATCATTTCTGCGTTTGTCACAATTTTAATTTGATTGTACCTAATAACTGTTATTCGATATACTCAAATTAAAATGAGTTACCTACCTAACAACTGTACTTGTCCCAATTCCACAACGAATCATTTTCCAAGACAATAATCAAGAAACCAATTATATTATATGATTGGTTTCTTGATTATTATATAATATATAATAATTATATTATATAATAATTATATAATTATAATTGAAATAATTATTGAAATTATTGAAATTATATAATTGAAATAATTATTATTTCAAGTCTAGCAATCATAATTATGTGGCTTTAATAAATCATGATGTGTAAGGCAATTCTACAGATATGAACGAACGTTTACTGAAAGTACTTACGGGTCGAAAGGGTAATCGTAAGGGTAGTCTATTGGCTCGTACATATTCGCCGAATGGCTTCAACACGCGGAGGCAACTCAACTAAAACTAAAACCTCAAACAATTTTTTATCTTCTGTTTTTCCTTTTAAAATAACGAACGGTTTATTCGATAAGTCATTTCTCAAAGTAGATATGGAAACGTTGATAATCTCGTTTGAAAAAAAAAAAACTTTTAATTGCCTTTATCGACAATTCGTTCAAGGAGAAAAAGGACATCATTTTGAGTTGATATACTTGGGAAACTTGGAGTAAGGTAATTAGGGTCATGTGTCCTCAGCGATACCTTATCCAATTATTTGTTGGTTTTGTACATTTAAAAAAAATTTTTCGAGGCACAAAAGGAGCAGTCATGGTGGAATGGGGACAGGCAAAATTGATAGTTACACGATAGTTGGGCTTCAAGAGAAATAACGTTGGGACCGCTGTTATTATGACGGTAGCTAATTGGTTTAAACATATTACAATACATTGTATTATTTCAGGTTTCATTATGGTAGAGAATGGTAGGTTACAGAGGTTAATACGTGTAATTTCCCCGGATTTTCAGGTTGAAGATGGATGGAACCTCGAAAAAAAGAGGGGCACGAATTTGCATATTCTTGAAAGTATAGCGTGATGAATGGTCGTACGTGGTTTTGCAAATCATCCTCATCCAGAATCACCACCTAGGCCTATTTACTGGGGTAATAGCTTTCCGCATGCAACCTGCTAAGGCATTGGTGCTGCTTTTGCGTTGTACGGGTAGCGAAGACTCCGAACTGACAGCGAAGACAGATTAACGTCCGTTTTGCCGACAGCTGAAGGTGAGTTCGACGAGGGCTGTACGCGATAGGGATAGTGTATGCAAAATGTACATGAATACCTACGAGTTATATCATTGGGAATATTCATCATCGGTGTCATGAATTCACTGCTGGTGACCCTGAATCAATGGACATCCCTTAACGACATAAGTCGCCCTCCCTCTCCATCAAAAGGACACAATACATCAAAAAAAGTTTTGTACTGTAGTACTACAGTACAATTTCTGAAAAACTGAAGATGTGGTAGATCAACTACAAAAATCCCCAGTCATGCACCATGACTATAAGAGCAAGTTTTCGAAGAAATATGGTTTTATTTAAAACGTCTCCATTAAAGAACTTGGTGTCCATGAAGAACATATTATGTTCTTCATGGACATCAAGTTCTTTAACTTTATCAAGTAACAACCACGTTTCTTCATCTTCAAAGTGCTCCAGTTTGATAGCGTAATAAGATATAGCAATTCTGACTTCCCCGTCTTATTCTGCGTGTAAAAACCTTTACAATGAGGTGTCACTTGTCACACTTTCATTTTTTGAGTGAAATTGAACTTTTTATCTCAATTCTATCGAGAGTTATCGTCTGGAATGACACATACATAAATATATATATAAATATATATAGTGGAGGTTTTTTGACTAGGAGTAGAGTAGTTTGCGGGTGAGAATTTACCAACACTAGTCCTTGTTATCATTTGTGATAACAAATGATAACAACGACTAGTGTTGGTCAATTCTCACCCGCAAACTATAAAAATATATATAAATATATATAGGTTGTATTCAAATGACCAAGCTAGTCTTTTTTCCGTGTTTATTTTTTCACGACGTTTTATTTTTTCACTTCTACATGTAATCTCACATGAATAGGGCTTTGTTCCATTGCCGAAACGTCGTGAAAAAATAAACACGGAAAAAAGACTAGCTTGTTCATTTGAATACAACCTGCTTCTTCACACTAGTCAACCCCATCAACATAAATATATATACATATTATTTTTGGAGTCATTTGGCAGTGGATTCAGAATGGTCTGAAACGGATTTTCGTATGAAATATTTTCGAAAATTCGAGTTTTAAAAATTTTGGACGGAGAACATTAGCTAAATTTTCTTCGAAAATTCGCTAAAACCAGTTTTGTATTCATAAACCTTCGCTTGACCACTAAATTATCAACTCATTCACAGCTTTTCTCTTTAGAGGTTAAGCCATTTATATTAAAAGAGGCGGCATATGTAAATAGGTTGATAACCCAGACTCACATCGTCTCGCTGCGTGAGTACAACGGTTGTTGAGCAGACTGACCTAGTCCCATGATCTCCTCACTCAGATACAAAGATCTCCGTTTATAATTATCTTCTTCAAATTGATCGAGAAAGCTTCGCTTACTAGCAGCCACTAATAATTAGTTATTATTGTTATGTGATGTACATAATATTGCCATTGTTTTTCTCTTGTTTTATCTGCATTTCGCTTCAACATGACATTCCAGATGCCAAACCGGCAATAAAGACTCATTGCTTTATTCGACATATCCAATGGTCACCTGCTTCGAGGGGCAGAAGAATGCTGAAGACATGACACTCAATAACCAATGAGATAATGACATTTCTGATGGTTTCAGAAATACGAGTATGTACTACGAGGCACCAAGAAGATGTTGGAAATAAATAACTAAAATAAATAATAAAAAATAAATAACTTCATGAGACTAGTAATTGTATGTACCTAACTAAATATGACGCGTTGAACTTGTAGCTGTAGGAAACCTCAAAAGCACGTTTTCCATGTACTGAATGGGTTTATATACGTTTTGCACAGAAAAACTCTGGAAGGTCTCGAGGGGTATTGCCAATATTTAATCCTATTACACGGGTATCCGATCGTATTGTGGAAATGACTCTAAAGGTGTTTACATGTTTGCCAACCACACCTTTGGGACGTCCCCCTCCAAACCGCATTGTAACCTTCGAGATTCCGCAGGGCCGATGATCATGGGGGGTTCAACAGAGGGCCCTGTTTGGTCCACAAGAGCGCTTGCAAGCTTGATGAGTGTCTAAACCTATAATACGGAGTTTTCCAGCAGCTTCGTAATCCACTTTATCTTTCAAGACATATTGTCACAGGGTAGGAAGCTGCACTACACAGTGATAGCGTCATCTCATGACCGACCGTTAGATCCAAGGTGATGTCAGCTTTTGGTCAATACGGATGCAACTGTCATTTAAACCAGAAGACTGTCCACCGAGGCGTTGATAATTCAAATATATGCATACAAATCAATCATGTAATTGTATATAGGACCAACAGTCATCGTGGTAGAATACGAGCTACGACGCAATAAACTCACGAAAGGGGAAAAAAAAAAAAAAGACCAAGCGAAAATAAATTTAATAACATATAGGTACTTCCAACTGCTATTCGTTTACAATACGAAGTGAAATGATGATATTAGGTACCTTAAAAGATATCGCGATACCAACATTATCGTGTAGAATTTCACGGACGGTTTTTCTGAAGTGAATTTGCATACGGCCGTTCGCCAGTTGTTAACCTGCACCTCTGGTCCCATCTGCTTCAAGATTTTAATTGGACTATTTAACCCAAAGGCCAAAACATTTTGCACCTCTTTCATCTAAACGGCCACTGCAGGGAACTGGTCATAATTGACTGTTGATAACCGCCACAGGAAATTTGGTGTTCCGCACAATAGGCGCAATTGTTGTGGTTAGTGGACAAAGAGTGGGAGAAACAAAAGTGTATGATGGTACAAGGCCAGTGTTACGATAAATCATAGATGCTGGAAATAATGTAAATGCTGACGATCAATGGAATGTGATCAGCCTGAAAAACGCTAAGTTGCAAGTCAGAATCCCGTCCACTTTGACCAGGAAACGGGTGGCAATTGGTCACTAAAACGACAGTACATGACGAGTTGTGAGTGAATGGGGGTCAAGTTTTAGATAACTTGATCATGCCAGATTCTTTTCGACAGCACCAATCTGTCAACTTCATTAAATGAAACATCAAATTTTGATGTTTACCAGTACAACTTTCACACAGACCAAACTTCACGGTGGGACGGCCCCACTCAAAAATTCACTGTATCGTAACGTTGCATCCTCCAAAAGAAATACGACACATATTGAAATTGAGTCCAGCGGCCATGGGAAACAAGATTTCCGTCAATCGACGGAGGCCCGAGGCGCTCGATATATCACCGCCTCACACCTCCGCACTCCTTCTGAAAATCTGGTTTTAAATAAAACTCTCGAGAGGTAGTAAGGTTTGTTCGGTCCTCCTGTAGAATACGCCAGCTGATAAAGTCGCGTGGTTTATGGACTTCCTATCTCTACCTTACAAATTCCTTAACGACAACTTACTGCTTCACTCCTCCAAACAGCCGTGTGTTTTATTTATTTCAGGGCGTCTTCCACGTGTTGCTTTTGTTTTTGCAGAGTATAAAGCTGTCGAAAGCGGTGTGGATTAATCGAAGTTTGTTTACGACGGAATCGCCATTGGTCTCTGTTGGTTTTCGTACCTTTGGATTGAGGAACATTTCAGGGGGTTTTCGGACATCCCTAACACGATTGTGCAAAAGTGTAAGGATAATCAATCTCTGCTATGGTGTGTGTTCAATGTCCTCAGCCTGGACATTGTGGTGATTACGCTGAGTGCACTCCAGATGTTAGTATTAAAAATATATGATGCGGTGGTCAAGACTAGTTGGATTCCTAGTCATCGGGACTATTCAACTCATTTTTCTGGTTATAATATTACATATAGTATGTAATTGGCCTCTTTTTCAGCTCCTCACCACTATTATACGTTTATTGTCCTTAGGGTTTTAATGCAAGTGGAATCGATTCAGCTAAACTGGGTAACTATGATGGTTTCCTTGGATGACGCTGGAGGAGGCTGGCAAGCCGTTTGTGAACTTGTGATATTGACCAAAGGAATGGAGTTGTTTTTCAAATATTTACTTCATATCGAGGGTCTCACGGCAACTTCCCACATCGTCATTTTTGGCCAAAATGAGTTATGCATACCATTCGAAGCGTCTTCTCCCCGCGGATCGACCTAACTAAGTATAAGTTAGGTACCCAAGTTAGGCAACACTAAATCTCACGATTTATTTTACTGAATTACTCAGTAAACATAGTCATTGGCAGATGGTTTTTTGGCTCTGATGAAAAGTTGCCGAAATTACGATGTGGGAAGTTGCCGTGAGACCCTCGATATGCGGTCGGAAATTAGATCACTTTTACTCAGCAGTCATGCAGTTGATCAAATTAAATTCTGGTGTTTTGTTTGACTCGCCCGACTTTACTGGTAGCAGCAACAATTGAATTGACGACATATCTCATCCTGCACTTTTGCTCGTGGTGAATGAAGTATTTCAAGGCTCACTGATCAAGATGGTCGGAATTGGCGGGCTTGAAAGACTTGAACCAACATCCTGACGTCGTGAACTCCGTTCGAATGTCTGAATCGAACGTTGGACTTGAAGCGTTGAACTCGGGACTGGATTACACTCTGAAAGGCCGAAAGCGGCGACGTTCGCCGAAGTAAGATGGGGGATGTTCTGGAAGCTGCGATGGTGGGTTTAGTCACGATTGTCACGACTACCGGCTCTGTAAGATTCGAAACTTGGTCGGATAAATAAAATAGTCAGGAAAACGGAAGATACAGCTGCCGAAGGAATCAATACTGTTTGTAGAATAGAATTGATATCTTAGTATTGACGTTGATCAACATAATATTATCACATTCAAGCCACCACATAATATTATTGTATCTTTGCAATTGAAGTCAAACTTCTGTAAACTAGCAAGTTCCCTCATATTGTTAGAGTTTTGGGAACGAATGTAATATCATTCCAGATTGTGGGATATTTTCCAATTATTTATCTTGGTATTTATTTTATTGTTGTAAGAGCAGTATCACAGGTATTGACTATTGGTATAGATGGATCTTATCCGCTCAGGACTGAAGTGTACATTTTCATGGAAGATACGTAGAACAATTGAAAAAATAAAGCGAGAAGATTGACAAATATTGCCCAGTAGGTACTAACAATCGCAGTATCAAGTATGTTAAGGGGGGGAATTCCACAGAAAATCTCATGTGAGTGCACCTCACTGATAAGACATCCCTGGAAGCCACCATAGCGAATGTCTTCCATTCGGTCACGTATTTTACCATTCAAACGGGCCTCGCCAAGACGAGACGGGAATCTTTCCTCCGGTGGGAGCGACATTTTTTGATTTTCTCGTTTTCTTACGAGCTCGTCCGAAGCTGGAAACCAGAGGCCAGGGGAGCCCAGCTTTGCGAAACGTTCCCTATTACGGTCCTTGTTCTGCTGGAGATGTGGACTTTTTAAAGCGATTCCATTTCGAGGCAAAGCTTACAGCCTGTCGTTTTCCATTGGTTGGCCCAAGGCGAACTCCGGCGGGTCCCTTCCCTCACCCTATAAATTATGGATGTTGCCCTCTTGCTGCTGGCTCTGCAATGACTACAGTTAGATACGGACCTCGCGGTGCATTCACCTCTGAAGAGCGTAATATTAATTGCGGCCGATTTAAGATTGCCTCAATTTCCCCAATAGCGTTTAAAACAAGGTCGGCGAGTTTACGCGAGCGACTGAATTTGGAAAACGAACGTAAAAATAGCACGGACCCCCAAAAAATTCTGAATGGGTAAAAATTGGAACAGTGATGATTCCTTGAAATGTCTTTTGAAGTACACACAAACTAAGCCCCCTACATGGATGAAACTGCGGGTCATATTTATATGACTTTTTTCTTTTTTCTTTTTCTTTTTTTTCGTCACTCATTTCGACGATTAGGTCATTAGGTCGATTTCGACGATTAGGTCATCGTCAGTAACAAACATGAACATACAGTTGTGTACCTAATACATTGCCAACTTTTTCTTAGCGTTATTTAGTCGTATATAACTCGATGACAGCTCAACCTAAACTATAGAATTGATGTTACTAGATATTATTTATAAATAATATCTAGTAACATCAATTCTATAGTTTAGGTTGAGCTGTCATCGAGTTATATACGACTAAATAACGCTAAGAAAAAGTTGGCAATGTATTAGGTAGGTACACAACTGTATGTTCATGTTTGTTACTGACGATGACCTAATCGTCGAAATCGATTTAACAATAATTGTTGTAATTATTGTTCTCATTATTTTTCGTGGAAATAGACTCTCTCACTCTATACCTCCGTTTTTTATTGAAATAGGTTTCCACAACCTCGTCGCGAGTGATCTAATTCGTGTATTATACATAATATTAGTGTATAATTTGGATCATTAAATGGTAAATTTACCCATATTTATATGGATTGGTTTTCTAAATTTCTAAATTTTAGAAAACCAACCCATATTTACCATTTAAACTCCACCTCATTACAATCATTTCGCACATGTAATTTGGGATTCACACAACTACAGAAGGACACGCAAATAAAATGTATTCAGAAAATATCGATCGCAAACAACTGTAAATTTATTTCAGGATATAAATACAAATAATACCAGAAATGGAGGTGTGAACGAATCAATGCCAGTTACATCAGCACCTAATAACTCCTCAAGACCTTTCATGAATGTTCAATAAAATTCATCATTATTCAATGAGCAAATGCCGAAGATTCCTACGACACTCTTATTCAAGGTTATTGTTATTAACTACATAAATATAAGGAATGCATATGATACCAGTAGCTATTTAGGGCACACATAGAAATTTTTACAGAAACAAGACGAATAAAGTGTTCCGATCTTGAAAAAATATGCGTATTAATTGATACCATTACCCAACCCGTATCATATCAATTCATTTGGGATTATGAACTGATTAGTTGGAGTATTTATCTTAATGAGACTCTTCCGTTGAATAATCAGAACAGGTCTGCATTCGATCGCGGTCTTTTTGGAAGACGAGTCGAGAATAATAACGTTGTTTACTTGGATTTTCGTAATATGGAGAAAAAAAGCGGAATTAGAAAAAGTCGATTTGAATGGGGAAAACAGCGGCGGTTATTTTTATTTTTTTTACCTTCTCTGTAAGTTTGATCAAAGAAATCTTATTTCCCAGATTGTCCGGTAATGATGTGAGCATACATTTGCATCTTATTACGACCTTATAACAGAATTAACAGTTGTTCATGTATTATTTATAAACTTCGGTCAGAGCACTGGATTCGGTAATTTTTAATTTTTTATTTTTTATTTTCAGAAGGGAACTTCGAGCCAATTTTGAATCTCGGGGGCTCTACATGGGTTGTTAATGTCTGGTCTTATTAGTTATAAACATGAACTAGTGCTGCATGGAACAGCGGGGGTTGCTATAATCGAGATATTACTCGTATGTGAACTGAACGCCGAGCATTACCATAAACCTTGAGTTATTGTAATGACCGTGATAGTTTAATCACCAACAGTTGGTGTAATGTGGTTGTATTTACTAGTTCAGTTTTGTCTTTCCGGTTGGAAGTAAACCATCTAGTATGCGCTTCCAATGAGGAATAACATGATGAAAAAAACGCCAATGTAAACGAGTCTGCAACACATTGAGACATTTTCATGTCATCCCCCCCCCCCCCCCCCCCCAGGAAAATGTCGCCGTTTGTCAATCGAAGACATTATTATGTCTCCATTATATACCTCTTATAAACACAGAAAACAAAAATGAAATAAAAATTGTTATTTTTTTTTTAATTTTATAATTTTTTATTTTTACAAAAATAAAATTGTTTTATCCTTCCATCGGTTCAATTTCTTGAACACTGAGTAATGGGCGGTGATGTCAAAAGTATTTCAACACATAACGACCATAATGTTGTGTGCAAAAAAACTTCGTATCAAGTCATGCGCACATCTCAGCTTTTCGAAGGGCGACAACCGAGTGAGAGGAATGTATTCTAGTTCTATAAATCGAGAGGTTCCCAACGAATGGTGAACGGTTTTTGTCCGATGACAATTGACGAAGTACTATTCCCTTAGCAACGACTCGGTTCTACGCGGAAATCGACAGGAACTCATTTGGGACAATTTTCGTAGTCAATTTTCGTAACGGTTTTTGAGTTATGTGCCATATGAAAGACATGAAAATGTCAAAAATTATGGAAATGGGATTCGGAAATTGGGCGGACAACTTTATTCGTTTGACAAATATCCGCAAAATCAATCCCTAAAATTTGCGTTCACAGAGAATATAAGGATTCGGAAAGTTCTAAATCAGATTTATAACAAATTATTAAACAAAAAGAAAAAAAACAGTCATGCAGCATGGCTGTAAGAGCAAAGTTTTGAAGATATAACTGGTTTTATGTAAAATTTACAGGTTTTAAAACAAATTTTGTTTCCATTTTTGCCGAGTAACACGCTAAGTTTTATTCTCAGTACCCCACATTTTCCAACGCCCGATTCTGCCTATCTACGAAACTAGCCTTTCGATCGCTAAGTCAGACTTTTTGTGCAAATTTGAACTTTTTATCCCAATTCTATCTTGAGTTATCGCATGGAATGACACATGCTGTGGGGAAAAAAGTATTTGCACATCCAGTTTCTTATTGACATAACGAATTGAAAACTAAATAACACCTCAGTTTATGGATTTTTCAATGCTGAACACGATGGTGAAGTCAGAATTGCACGATTTCATTCCGTTATCAGATTAGAGCATATGGAGATTGGAGAACATCTCAAGTAGGTAACAATCACGTTTCTTCATCTTCAAAGTGCTCCAGTTTGAGAACGGAATAAGATATCGCAATCCCGATTTCATCGTGTTCAGCATGGACAAACCTTAAAATGAGGTGTCACCTGTCAGACTGTTTCATTTTCGGAATTTATGGGTATGGTAATAAATCTTCGAACTTAGCCTTCGATTGGCAGGACGGAAGGTTAGTGTATATTTGAACTTCTTATCTAAATTCTATCGAGAGTTATCGTCTGGAATGACACATAAATGAATATATATATTTGAATATATATAGGTAGGTGTATATATGTAGTTATAGAATGTGCTCGTTGGCCTACCACTTTAGTGTTGAGCAAGGGGTGGCGAACGGGAGCTCCCGATAGCGACCCCCTGGTGCGTTATATACATAAATATGTATAGTTGGATGATTTTTGACCGTGAATATTATAACTTGATGAGAAGGACAATACTTCTCATCAAGTTAAATATGTATATATATTTATATATGATTTGTGGTGTCTCTTGGCAGTGAATTCAGGATGGTCACGAACGGAATTTGATATCTAAATTATTCAAAAATTCGAGTTTAAAAAAATTTGGACCGAGAACAATAGGTAGGAACCTACCATGTTTTTCTTGGAGAATAATGATATTATTCGTGAGTTTGAAATAAATTTGGTCAGAAAAATGTGTATTTACTTTAAAAATGGAAGCTTATGAACATAACAAGTTATTATGAACATAGACTCGACAGGCTGCCGCATGATTCACCCTCATTTGACGACTTTTGATCTGCTCCAACTTTGAGCCCTCAATGTGAACAAACGGTTGGTTGTTCAAAGCTGTGGATGGTCTTGAAAATTTCTAGAAAATAAACCTTATTAGGATGGGAACTATGCTGTTCCATAATATGGATATATGATGAATATATGAATTTTTCATAATAATTATGAAATAATTAATTATTATGAAATATAATTTGAAATTATTTCAAAATCAGTTTTACCTCTTCCCATTGACTTAGGGTTATGAAAAGTTTGAAAAGTTGGATTGGTCCGAACCCGTAAACCAAAATTCGTAATTTTAGCGCAACGCGTCAATTACTGGTCAAAGTGCCGCGGGCGCCGTACGGACTGATTTTGGTTATTATCTTCGATAATGAATCATTGGAATCGACCAAAGAAAAAAATTGTTTAAACCTCCTCAAAATTTGTTGGTTTACGTTTCAAGATACGTAGATTCAGAAAATCGAATAAAAAAACTGGTCGATGATATAGGATTTTTAATGGGACAGGTCAGTATTTCGTATTTTATAATGGTATTTCAGGGTTTTTAATTATTATTCTTCTTCTTTTATGTTCAAAAAAGTTTTACTCGAGATAATCCAATGACAGTAAGAGGGCGAAATCGTATCTTGTAATTTAAAGGACTTTTCCAACAAATGACGTCACCAATCCTGCTCACTTCGATAGTTGGTTAAATTTATAGTTAACAAGTGGCAAGGACGGTTATCCAAATAGACTGACCATGATCAACTGAAATATTGCATATTGATTCCTTGTGCAATTTGTAACACATCGGATTGAAAACTTAATGAACTAGGTAGATACCTACTTATAATTGAGGATATTTTACACTTCTATTTCGAACACTAAGCTGCAACACACGGTTGATAATTAAATATGAAACAAAATTCTGAAGGCACCAGAGGTGACTCTTGTCCCGGGGAAGTACAGCGATGATTTATTCCATAGATTCCATACGGGACCATGCCATTAGCTCGGATTTGGTGGATTTGAGCGCGAGGGCGCTCAAACGGTTGGAGATATTTATACTGCCTCCTCCGCTCCGCATAAATTTCTACACAACAGGTCATAAATAGACGCTCTGAGGTTCGACGAGATATAAACGAAACGAAAAGGGTTTTTGAATGGGTTACGGGGGAATACAACCCAAAGGATTGGGGCATTCAAAAAAATTCAGGATGTTGTTAAAAGGGAACGAGTGGAAAAGAGGCGTTTTTCATGTCTTTTCGGTTATTTTTTCAGGAAAGTGAATAAATCTTTGAAACCACCGTGATAGGGAGAAAAAAAAACTCTTAGGGTTAACCTCAGAACCGGGTGCAAAAATTCTTTTCATCAAAGGAATCCTGCAAGGGGTAAGTAGGGGTGGATAGGGTGAACATTATGGTTACGTGAAAAAGCAGCGTGAAGGGACTCCCGGAGCGAGGCCTCCAGGGGGAAGCTTGGACGTATGGGGTTGTCTGTTTTCTGTAGTTGTGTAGGATTACGCCCCCCGCGGCGAAAAAAAAAATATATATTGACAAAAAGGGTTGAGTTTTGTTTGAAAAAGAGAACGAAAGAGAGAGAGAGGGCTGTATCGCAAATAGAAAGAAACAAGAGGGCGGACGAGTTTTGAATACGTGATTGACATATCTCGGCCGGACGACGATATTTGAAATGAAGTCGAACAGTTTCGGACGGAGGTTTCATTTCGAGGTGTGTACACAATTACCAGATGGTTATCTTGAAACGATAATGAGTCGAATAACGTATTTTGTCTTGAGAAATGAAGGTGGGCACGGGGACAAGAGGCGTGTTCTTCGTGGACATGGTCGTCGTTAGGAAAGTCAGAAAATCATAGATAAATATGGGCCAAAATTGGTATCTAGGGTACCTATGAAGTCAGAAGAGGGAAATATTTACTGGAACATGGATACAATCAAACTGTGTGCTGTGATGTTTTTTATGGAGTCTTTGGACAAATCCCAAATCATTGAGAAACTGCACTTTTTTGGCGTTCCTTTATCCCAACGATCTAAACGACTTAGGACGATATTGTTACGAATTTTCATCACCCAATGGAAATGGTGAACTTGGCAATATACTCGAAATGCCTCCAATACAATCTACAGAAATATCATGTTATTTGGGTAGGTACTTATCATTTTTTAAGGGTGGGAAATTAAACAATGAAGTAGAAGTGGATACAAGCGAACTGTGTGCCGCAATTTTCAAGATGGGTGCTTCGGACAAAACCCAAATCGTTGAGAATCAACACCTTTTCGCCTCTAAAGGTCTAAACTGAGAGGACGTTATTGTCTATCGCCCATTTTTGCTGGATTTTGCAATGTACTGAAATCGAGGTCTTAGAACAACTTACGTATGAACCCAAACAGAACTTTTGAACACAAAAAAATGGAAATGTTGGAAATCTACAGTATTTTTTAGTGTCATATAGTGTCTGTTCCAACAAAACAGTTAAAGCTTAAAATCATGGAACACCTAAAAATTAGCAGGTTATATTGAAGGAAAATGTAGTGTTTTTGTCTGTTAAATCACCATTGTAATCAAACAAAATATAATAATTTACGTCAATACATGTGCGTTCTTCGAGCAAAAGAAAAATCTGAAATGAATCAGGGATCTGTATCGGCCACCTCCTTCATTCAGCAGCTTGCCTGATGCTGTTTAACACCGTAGTTAATATGACATTTGGCTGTGTTTTGTCAATGAGCGGTCAAATGCCCTCCATCGACTTTACCGAAATCTTTTGATTCGTTAGTTTGGTACACTCTTTCATAAATCGACTCCAGGTAGCCGAAATGTCCAATTATCCAGGAAGAAACCAAATACCTCTTCCGTGTCCCAAGTGCCTCATCACCGACAAATATACCTACTCATATTTCCTAATGTTCCATCAATGGGTGAGTATGGGACCTGTATCAGTACAGTAACACACCTGGTGTGTTCTTGAGGCGGAGGAAAAATCTGCAGCAATTCTGGAACCTGTACCGGCCACCTTCTGCCCTCAGGGTGGATTTTTACTCCTGTAGAAGTCACGCCCGGCACGAAGAAAGAGTGTTTCGACACCGCGGGACACCTAACGTCTAAATTCACACCCGCCATTCCGAAGCATCGTGATGAAATTAAATTAGGTTGTCTCGTGGCGAGAAAGTTCGAGGAAACAGCCCCCTTCCCGATGTATGCTCCGGGACCCCTCCCGGCACCGTTGTTTCGAATAGAACCCCAATTGATCGATTACTTAGACCTCTATCTGGTTCAGTCGATGAGTGACGGGACGACATTTAACGTAACTTGAGTGGGTTCTGCCTACGCCTGAATATACCGAATTCCATCATACACAGCCTTTCTACATACTTTCTACACCATCGAGAAATAACACGGTTATCCAATGATAGATGGTTTGTATGCAATTCGAAAGCTATATGGAATTATAAACAATATGAAGTATCATGAATCTATGTAATGTATGCAGTTATCAGTATCCCCGTGACAAATCAGGTTTCAAGAATGCGTTTCTTCAGACCGCCATAACATAACTCTACGGAGAAGGTCCGACCCTACAACACCCCGAAGAATCACAGCAATATAATTCAGAACCGTCGAGACTCGGACCTACCCGGCTTTCGGGCAAATGCCCCCGCCGAGCTATTAGTGTCATCGCTCAAAAAAACAAGTACAGAGCTATTAAAAAGTAACTTATATAAATCAGTGAGAAAAGTAGCTTGAAGGGGCTACACTTGCGGTGGTAACCTATAAAAATGAGATTCGAGATTCTCTACCCGGGGGACGTGCAGGGGTTCACTATCGGGGCGTGGGATCGGTTCCCAAGAGAACTCAGAGCGCAGGTGAAACATAATATTTTGACGTGTCCACGAGCTCGTGATACCTTCATGACCATCCTCGAATGCGTCAACCCGGTTTTCATGCTTGGCATGAATGTGAATCAATGGTGATGAGTGTTTGAGTAAAAGCATCGTGACTCCAGACCATCGAGACGACCATCTCAACGCTACTCTCCCTATACCACTTGTTCAAATGGAAAAACTCTGCAAATTCTTGACACAACGGTTCATTATCTTCTTTGTACAGATCACCCTTCTGTCTAGATCACTAGGGGTAAATGTCTAGATCCTAAATGTTAGATTAATTATTATTATCAATTATCACTAATTATTAACAATTTTATCAAGTACCTAGTGAAAATTATTATAATTTATTGTTAGGTATTAATAATTCGTATTTATTATTAATAATAATTATTATTAATTATGATTAATTAATACGATATAATTCTGGGGTTTTTAATACTACGCCGGTAATAATTTTTCTATAAAATAAGTACCTACCAACAAACATTCGAAATTACCTTCATTTCCGCAGCACGAAACGCACCTCAGAACAACAAACTCGACATCACTTAAGCCATATGATGTTCCAAAGAGCTTGTTAGTATGAAAATGGACCTGTATTTCAACAGTTTGATACACGATCGTGTTGTGAGGCACAATCTTTGAGCCCTCATTGTGAACGAACGGCTGGTCGTACAAAGCTGCGGATGGTCTTAAAAATTCTACGGAACAAACTCTATCTAAATATGAAATAAAAAACTCTGCAAATTCTTGACACAACGGTTTATTATCTTCCTTGTGCAGATCACCCTTCTGTCTATACCAGACTGTGTTGCAAATCGGCACCAATACCATATTCTCACCGTACTCATAACATACCATACGAATTTCTTTCCTATCATACCATATTGTACAATACCAAATCATACATACAATAATATACCATACCATATTCATACCATGTCATACAAACCGAGTGAATATTGAAATGTCATCCATTTCTGACCTATATTTAAAATTTCAAGTATCTAGCTCATCATCAAAATTTAATTTGTTTAAAAAAATAGGTATTATTTAAACAATTTTACAGACAAGAAACCGAGTGAATATTGCATTGTGATCCAGTTCTGAACTATTTTTAAAATTTCAAGTCAATAGCTCATCATCAAAATTTAATTTGTATTATTACAAAAAGGTATTATTTAAACAATTTTACAGATGAGAAACCGAGTAAATATTGCAATGTGGTCTATCCCCGACTCACGGTTAAAATTTCTAGACTGTAGTTTACCGGGAAGATGAAAAAAGGTAGTTTTATTCTGGGCGTCTGGTGGTTGGGTCACATAACGGCCGTTTTCGGCGCGAAAGTTTAGTGTTTTTCCTAAACCTTTGCGCGCTCACTGTGAACGAACAGCTGGTCGCACAAAAATCCAATTGGTCTTAAAAGATTCGTAATTTTTCAGGTCATTCAAAAGTGAACTAAACATTACACGGTCAGTTAAATATTTGGAGATATGACATTGTCGAAATTTTAAATTTCGTTTTGAACCCCTTCCCCTTGACCTAGGGTTATGAAAAAGTTTCGAGGATCATTGTGGGGCTGGTCCAAACCCAGAAACCAAATTTCGTAATTTTAGCTCAACGCTAACTGGGCAAAACGGCGTGGACGGCGGACGGCGGACGGCGTACGGGGGACGGCGTACGGCGTACGGCGTACGGCGTACGGTGTACGGCGTACGGCGTACGGCGGACGGACGGATTTTTTTTTATTCGATTTTCTGAATCTACGTGTCTTGAAACGTAAACCAACAAATTTTGAGGGGGGGTTAAAAAAATTTTTCTTTGGGCGATTCCAATGGTTCATTATCGAAGATAATAAACCAAAAATCCGTCCGTCCGCCGTACGCCGTACGCCGTCCGCCGTCCGCGCCACTTTGCCCAGTTAGCGTTGAGCTAAAATTACGAAATTTGGTTTCTGGGTTTGGACCAGCCCCACAATGGTCCTCGAAACTTTTCATAACCCTAGGTCAAGGGGAAGGGGTTCAAAACGAATTTTGAAATTTTGAAAATTCCATATCTCGAAAAATTCATATAGAACGGTATGTTTTTTATTTCATATTTAGATAGAGTTTGTTCCGTAGAATTTTTTAAGACCATCCGCAGCTTTGTACGACCAGCCGTTATTTCACAATGACGGCTCAAAGATTGTGCCTCACAACACGATCTTGACTCAAACTGTTGAAATACAGGTCCATTTTCATACTAACAAGCTCTTTGGAACATCATATGGCTTAAGTGATGTCGAGTTTGTTGTTCTGAGGTGCGTTTCGTGCTACGGAATCGAAGGTAATTTCGAATGTTTGTTGGTAGGTACTTATTTTATAGAAAAATTATTACCGGCGTAGTATTAAAAACCCCAGAATTATATCGTATTAATTAATCATAATTAATAATAATTATTATTAATAATAAATACGAATTATTAATACCTAACAATAAATTATAATAATTTTCACTAGGTACTTGATAAAATTGATAATAATAATTAATCTAACATTTAGGATCTAGACTTTAGACCTAGTGATCTAGACAGAAGGGTGATCTGTACAAAGAAGATAATGAACCGTTGTGTCAAGAATTTGCAGAGTTTTTTTTATTCGATTTTCTGAATCTACGTATCTTGAAACGTAAACCAACAAATTTTGAGGGGGGGTTAAAATTTTTTTTTCTTTGGGCGATTCCAATGGTTCATTATCGAAGATAATAAACCAAAACATACCGTTCTATATGAATTTTTCGAGATATGAGATTTTCAAATTTTCAAAATTCGTTTTGAACCCCTTCCCCTTGACCTAGGGTTATGAAATGTTTCGAGGACCATTGTGGGGCTGGTCGAAACCCATAAAGAAAATTTCGTAATTTTAACTCAACGCTAACTGGGCAAAGTGGCGCGGACGGCGGACGGCGTACGGCGTACGGCGTACGGCGGACGGACGGATTTTTTTTTATTCGATTTTCTGAATCTACGTATCTTGAAACGTAAACCAACAAATTTTGAGGGGGGGTTAAAAAAATTTTTTCTTTGGGCGATACCGATGGTTCATTATCGAAGATAATAAACCAAAAACCTCGACGCACAGTCTCTACAACATTTTCGACCTAACTCGAACATTTCCGAAGCCTTCACAGTGAATGAATCTAACTCAAATCAAACATCACTTCATAAGATACCTTTTGATGCTTACAAGTTTCCGTTATATAGAAAAAACAAGTGGGAATTTAATAAAATTCGGCATGAATTGGCTATAACATGGAAATCTTGAATAGAAATAGAGAAGAAAACAGATACTACTACCACTGGAGAGCCCTCAAAAATTCTATGGTGAAACATGGTGACCATTCGATCTAGAACCACTATTCTGGTCATAAATGGAAGCGTATTAAATGGTCTTCAAATTATTTTCCATGACTTTTTGGTAAGACCAGTAGTTTTGCCGGTACGAGACCGTAACATAAAATTTGTACTTTTGGGGAAAAATTGCCTGATTTGCAGATCTCTATCTTAGGTTTTACCTGGTCTACGGAGTTTTACTACCAATGAAATTGAAGGGAATTTCATATACTTTAAAAAAGGAACGAATAAATTTTTTCGCCAAGAGGCTTCGTAACTGCTTTTTTTGGCCTAAAACTAAAACTAGTGCAAACTAGTTGGAATCTCCAGTTTTTGGTTTATTATCTTCGATAATGAACCATTGGAATCGCCCAAAGAAAAATAAATTTTAACCCCCCCTTAAAATTTGTTGGTTTACGTTTCAAGATACGTAGATTCAGAAAATCGAATAAAAAAAAATCCGTCCGTCCGCCGTACGCCGTCCGCCGTACGTCGTCCGCCGTCCGCGGCACTTTGCCCAGTTAGCGTTGAGTTAAAATTACGAAATTTGGTTTCTGGCTTTGGACCAGCCCCACAATGATCCACGAAACTTTTCATAACCCTAGGTCAAGGAGAAGGAGTTCAAACCGAATTTTGAAAATTCCAAAACTCAAAAAATTCATATAGAACGGTATGTTTTTATTTCATATTTAGATAGAGTTTGTTCCGTAGAATTTTTTAAGACCATCCGCAGCTTTGTACGACCAGCCGTTCGTTCACAATGACGGCTCAAAGATTGCGCCTCACAACACGATCGTGAATCAAACTGTTGAAATACAGCTCCATTTTCATACTAACAAGCTCTTTGGAACATCATATGGCTTAAGTGATGTCGAGTTTGTTGTTCTGAGGTGCGTTTCGTGCTACGGAAATGAAGGTAATTTCGAATGTTTGTTGGTAGGTACTTCTTTTATAGAAAAATTATTACCGACGTAGTATTAAAAACCCCAGAATTATATCGTATTAATTAATCATAATTAATAATAATTATTATTAATAATAAATACGAATTATTACTACCTAACAATAAATTATAATAATTTTCACTAGGTACTTGATAAAATTGTTAATAATTAGTGATCATTGATAATAATAATTAATCTAACATTTAGGATCTAGACATTTAGACCTAGCGATCTAGACAGAAGGGTGATCTGTACAAAGAAGATAATGAACCGTTGTGTCAAGAATTTGCAGAGTTTTTCCAGGATGTCTTTGCTATCCCACCTGAGCGCGAGGGGGACTTTTTTCTCGTGATCCTGAAGGGTATCCGAACATAGTGCGAAAGGTCCCGCTAAGTAATTATCAATGTCCGGGATATTTTTCCTAGATTATATTGAGGTTCATGCATTCATGCATCACATCGTAGTGTTTGGCCCATAGTCTTCTTAAACTTACGGAAAACTCAGCTGAAGTTCTTAAAAGCTGTGACAGTGATTTGCATCCTCTGCTGCATGCACTACTGACTGTCCTGAATGTGGTGCTTAGGGGTAGGAGGATCAGATTTCTATATGCACGCTCAATGTGCACTATATGCACTATATACGTGACTGGCGGGCATCATTCCTTTTTGCGGCTGCGGAGGTTTTTTGGCGGGCCAGTTTTTACAACGGAGTTGTTTTTGGGGGGATATCACATCTTTTTGCACTGGTACAGTGATACTTTCTTAATATGATGGTGGTTCATTCAATATGAGGCTGGTTAAACAATTCAAAACATCAAAACATTCAAAAATGTTTGAATTAAAAGAAAAACTTCAAATTAAAAAAAAAAATGAATTAAAAAAAAAAGAATTTTTTTGTTGAAAATTTGTTGACTTTTTCTTTGGGAATTATGAGAATTTTTCTTGTTGGGAATCATTATAATTGGTGTGGAAGAGACCTTGCAGAAGATTGCAGAACGTAAAACCCACGATTGTCGACCAAAAGTCGCGAATAACTCGAGAACCGTTGGGAAAAGTGACCAATTGTGTCACACTCATTTGAAATCCCATTAAATTTCCGATCGATCCTTAAACAGGCGCAACTCTACGATAATTTTTCCGACCACCGTTCAACTTTGATATTTTCGGAAATAGGTAGATGTATTTTTATCACGTATTTTTGGCTGTGGATTAGCCAAATCGATTGAGATTTAGTTCGCACTTCTGACTTCACGATCGTATTCAGCGTGTAAAAACCTTTAAAATGAGGTGTACTTTGTCGGACTTACATTTTCAACTTCTCACCCGACTTTCGGAAACGGTACTTTTCCACTATTTTATGATTTTTCAACTGTCGACAAAACACAATTAAAAAGAACTCGGTCCTAATTTAACCGGGAATTTACTGTTGGAATAATAAAGTTATCTGGAAAATGAGCCTCCTCTGAAAGAAAACCAAACAAACCGGAAAGATTAACGCCTTTTTGAAGTTTATTACGCTTACTTTATTTGACTGAATATTCATTCGAGACCCCCTTCTGCGTTCTTTATTATTCTAATTGGCCGACGTGATGAGTAGCACAAAGATGGATAGGACCTATTGTTGCGTCCGTGTCGTGTTATTGAGCGAAGAGAAGTCGAGCTGTAAGGAAAAAGTGGATTTTGTTTTTTTTTATTAAATTTATTATTTGCGCGATTCATTCTTCCGATCCTGGATCCGTATATGACACATAAATCAATCTTTATCAACAGTTTTTTTAAAATTATCATTATTAGTCCGATTATTATTATATTCTGAAAAAATTAATTTAATAACCTAATTTTGTTAGTGACGTTGTCCCCTTCGTTTCACCATCCATATTGTGAGCCAATACCTCTGTTGTCCAGTTGCGCGGTATCCATGAAGGAGTAACCTAACCAGTAGTTCGTAGCCCTCAATGAACGTATTCGCTCCATCAACCGATGTTGCTAAATTACTTGACTGAGTTAAACCTATGGGCGCTTTTTGGCCTTAATCGACTTTTATGCAAAATATGTATATGAAATCCTATATGGCTGAGACTCATCCGGCATAATATTATTATTATACGCCCGGCGTATTGAAATGTGCCTACTCATATACACGAGACCAGGGAAACTCAACGTCGTTTGTTCTATATGCCGGCATATTACAATACGCCAGTCATACAGGAAATCCTTACCACGTCCATAACTCCGTTTTTGTTTTTAAACGAAATATAAACCTATTCTTGCTATTTACAAACTTGATTCGATAAAGCATGACGACTGCAGTGTCTAAATTGGTTCCACGATTCTGTGAAATGGGAGGTTTTTGAGAAAAATTAGAGGAAAAACGAATAAATTCGAATGGGCCGGTTGAAAATGATCACCGAACCTCCGGTTTCCTCGCGTCATTTTACAGTCCATTATTATGCATTTGAATAATGAGACCAGAGTGAATAAACAGACGTGACAATGGCGAAAACCATCGACTACTGAAACGGTATTATGATTCGGAAGAGGGTGTCAGCTCTATTCAATCTGACAAAGATACGAGCGCGAACAGTTGTACCCAGAAAAACAGGGCCCAAATAAAAAGGCCCGGGGTCGGAAACTGTTATTTAATGACGTGCTAAGGTTTGGCGAGGGTACCCCCTGGTGAGGGGCCACAATGAGACCGAAACGCGACATAAACTCGGGCCCGCACCAACCAGAAGGTTTAATTGAATGCCCTTTCCATTGGGTACCCCCTTCGGGAACCGTTGTTGCCAGAGTGAGAAAGAGACGCGAGAAAAAAAAGAGGATTTTTGTAGGTGCGTGGGAGGACGGAGGAGGCACAATAATCTTTTCATTTATATTTGCAACGAACAATACTGAGCCCTGGAGGTCCGCAGAAGAAGTTACGACGGACTGTTGTGTTGTTATACAGCTCGACAAAACTTACATCGAGTAATATCATGTTCGAAGCTCCCAGTTATTCATGTTTTACGCACAAAGGGAACATAAGTTAGACAAACTCTATTGTGTAATACGCACACTTCATTCAGAGTAAAACGAACGCTAAATGATTTTATTTCAAGACGTACAACGCCTTGAATATGAATCCTGTAATTGATTGCTGCACAATTCATAGAAATTTCCAGTTGAAGCAGGTTTAAATCACTGGTACGTGATAAATCAACAATGAAACCAGTTAACTGGAACATTAACAATGCATTTTATTGTCAACCCACGTCCTATCTTTGAGAATCTTGGCTGAAACTCGTCTTTATATACTTCAAGGAATACGCACATGCCTTTTACATAAATTGCTATATAATATGCTGGAACTCTGAGTAAATCAAAATGTTTGTAGTTGGGCGCAAGACTGTTTTTTCCCCAAAATATGAAAATATTATTAAGACGGTAGTGATGCTGTTTCAAAAACAATTCACAAATTGCCATTGGGGATGCATCATGTATTGTATTTCTCGATTAGCATCAATAGTAGCCATATACTCGTGATTCCAACAAACCTCCTTCACCTTGTAATAGTCTTAACATTACAAACATCCCTCGAGATCGTGAATCGTCAATTGAAAACCACTTCTGAGAGAATTCTACCGCACCGTTCCGTTCACCGCCCAAATGAAATAACGCTACTTAATTACAACTTTTTGAAGTTACCTTTGCAACAAAAAAATAGGTTTTTCATAACGTTCAAAACTTGGAAAAAAATGTTGGGAATGAGGAGGAGCGTTCATTCACATATACGATGGTAATCGTATATATTATCTGATAATACAGCAATTTAATTAATTGAGGCAGAAGTTTGTAGGTGAACGCACTTTGTCGCGTTAGCAGCTCGGAAAAATATGGAAAAAATATGACTTTCCTGTCATATTTGGTTTAATAATTAAGAGGAAGAGGTCAATAAACGATGGTTGAAATTGTAACATTTTCTTGTTTCTGAGGCTGGAATTGCCAATAATTATTATGCTGTTAATTGCATGTTGATGATTTGGTTATTTGATTGCCTTTAAAGGTAGAACCCATCGATTTTTCACGTCATATGCAGGAAACATATTGAATACAAAAGTGAGCTTACGTAGTATCTACATGATCCCCCCAAAAAACACTCCGTGTAAAAATCACCCCGCCTCGCAAATATCATTCTTCAGAGGCCGGAAAAAGTTATGATATCCACTTTCCCCGCCCTACCTTTTCCTCATTAAGGAGCTAAGTATAATGACCCGATGAGTATTATGTGACCCAACCCCCAGACGCCCAGAATAAAACTACCTTTTTTCATCTTCCCGGTAAACTACAGTCTAGAAATTTTAACCGTGAGTCGAGGATAGACTACTCGTACATTGCAATATTTACTCGGTTTCTCATCTGTAAAATTGTTTAAATAATACCTTTTTGTAATAATACAAATTAAATTTTGATGATGAGCTAGATACTTGAAATTTTAAATATAGGTCAGAAATGGATGACATTTCAATATTCACTCGGTTTGTATGACATGGTATGAGTATGGTATGATATATTATTGTATGTATGATTTGGTATAATACAGTATGGTATGATAGGAAAGGAATTCGTATGGTATGGTATGAGTACGGTGAGAATATGGTATGGTGCCGATTTGCAATACAGTCTGGTATAGGCAGAAGGGTGATCTGCACAAGGAAGATAATAAACCGTTGTTTGTTGTAGGAAAAACACTAAACTTTCGCGTCGAAAACGGCCGTTATGTGACCCAACCCCCAGACGCCCAGAATAAAACTACCTTTTTTCATCTTCCCGGTAAACTACAGTCTAGAAATTTTAACCGTGAGTCGAGGATAGACGACTCGTACATTGCAATTGTTAAAAACGAGACGGGGTAGCAGTCTCAATTTTTTCGTTTCGATATTGTAAGTAGTGGACTGTATTGGTTTTAATACCCCTTGAAAGCACCTGTGGAAACAGTCGAGCAATTGGACAAAGAAAGGTACGGAATAGAGAAAAAGGAAAGGGAAAACTCACCACTATTCCAGGTTCAATTACTCGCGTGTTCGTACTTCGTAGATCCCGGCCGGGAGAGCTGCGGCGTCGGATTTGGAGGCGGCACGACGCGACGGTATCGTGTAAAGGAAAAATTCAAAATCCAATATTTGAATTCCGGAGAAAAGAATCAATTTGAACGCACACGCATGAAGCACGGGTTACGAGGTGAGGAGGTGACGATAGGTTGGTTAAGACTCGGGAAAGACTGGTTGAAAGAATGTAGCAAAAGGAGGAGGGAGAAGGCTCCTTATCGCAAGCATGAATCCTCAGGTGCCAGAGGACACAATAACAATCAATAACAATATCATTACGTTTTCAACAGCAATATTTACTCGGTTTCTCATCTGTAAAATTGTTTAAATAATACCTTTTTGTAATAATACAAATTAAATTTTGATGATGAGCTAGATACTTGAAATTTTAAATATAGGTCAGAAATGGATGACATTTCAATATTCACTCGGTTTGTATGACATGGTATGAGTATGGTATGATATATTATTGTATGTATGATTTGGTATAATACAGTATGGTATGATAGGAAAGGAATTCGTATGGTATGGTATGAGTACGGTGAGAATATGGTATGGTGCCGATTTGCAATACAGTCTGGTATAGACAGAAGGGTGATCTGCACAAGGAAGATAATAAACCGTTGTTTGTTGTAGGAAAAACACTAAACTTTCGCGTCGAAAACGGCCGTTATGTGACCCAACCCCCAGACGCCCAGAATAAAACTACCTTTTTTCATCTTCCCGGTAAACTACAGTCTAGAAATTTTAACCGTGAGTCGAGGATAGACTACTCGTACATTGCAATATTTACTCGGTTTCTCATCTGTAAAATTGTTTAAATAATACCTTTTTGTAATAATACAAATTAAATTTTGATGATGAGCTAGATACTTGAAATTTTAAATATAGGTCAGAAATGGATGAAATTTCAATATTCACTCGGTTTGTATGACATGGTATGAGTATGGTATGATATATTATTGTATGTATGATTTGGTATAATACAGTATGGTATGATAGGAAAGGAATTCGTATGGTATGGTATGAGTACGGTGAGAATATGGTATGGTGCCGATTTGCAATACAGTCTGGTATAGACAGAAGGGTGATCTGCACAAGGAAGATAATAAACCGTTGTTTGTTGTTGAAGTGGGTCATTTTATAAAGAAGGTCAATGCAAAATTTCAAGTCAATTGGTCCGGTTACCCAGGCTGTTGACTCGTCAAAGTTGCCAAAATTAGCCTAAATTTCAGTTTTTTGTTTCTAAAAGTTTTTGGGTTGAGATAATGGGTTAAACCTTTCAAAAGGCACTGTCTGATGTTGAAACGAAGCTCTGTGCAAAATTTCAAGTCAATCCGTGAAGGTGGAAATGCCTAACTGATTAAGGAGAAGAAGAACAGGTAAGGGTGAAAAACCGGGTTTTTGAAGTTATATAACTCGGCTCCCTTTAAAGATATCGACTTGAATCTTTCAAAAGGCACTAGCTACACTTGAAACGAAGCTCCGTGCAAAATTTCAAGTCAATCGGCGAAGGTGGAGAGGCTGGAGCCTTGACCGACTGAAAAAAGTAGAAAAACATGGTAATTGGTTTTTGAAGTTATATAACTCGGCTCCCTTTAGACCTAGCGACTTGAACCTTTCAGGGCTTTCTATTATCCACACCAAAAAGATCCATACCAAATTTCAAGTTGATCGGTCAACTAGGAGCCGAGATATGGCCATAATTAGTCTTAATTACCCTAAATTTCAGTTTTTTTGTCCCTAATTTTTTTTTGGGTTGAGATAATTGCTTATTTCGTTCAAATGGCACTGAGCCATGCTATAAAGAAGATATGTAAAAAAATTCAAGTCGATTGGTCCTTTTACCCAGGCTGTAGACTCGTCAAAGTGGACAGAATTTTCCTAAGGTTTCTGTTCTTTTGTTTCTAAAACTTTTTTGGGTTGAGATAATGGGTTAAATCTTATATAAGACTCTGTCTCAAGGTTAAATGAAGCTCTGTGCAAAATTTCAAGTCAATCGGTTAACGTGGAGAGGCTCCAGCCTTGCCTGTCTGAACAAGGAGAAGGAGAATGAGAAGGAGAAGGAGAAGAAGAACAATCTAAGGCCGAAAAACCGGGTTTTTGAAGGTATGTAGCTCGGCTCCCTTTAGACCTATCGATTTGAAACTTTCAGGGCTTTCTAATATCCACTCCAAGAAGACCCATACTAATTTTCAAGTTGATCGGTCAAATAGGAGCCGAGATATGGATACCTCGAAAACGCGTTTCGTGACGTCCGGTAAACATGCACTCGGCACCGTTCGTTTTCTCAACTTCTTTGCTTGGCGGGGCGGAACGCTGCCGCGTTCCTAGATTTAGGTTTAGGTTTGGCTGCAGGTGCCTTGAGATGTTGACGTCTCGACTGTTGACTTGTGAGGTTTGACTGAAACTCTGAAACTTTCATCACAAATTGTATTTTTGGATTGGTTCATTCTGGCTCATTCCCTTTGAGCATAACTCTTACAGAAATAGCATTCTGACAGCAATATTTGATCGAGTAAATGATCGATAATATTATACGAGTAATCACGAATCAACGGCCAGAAATCAACGGCAAGAAATGGCTCGGTTGATTCGATGAAGCAATCACGATTGCCTCGGGCGCCGACAAAGAAATTTCCAACAGTCAAAAAAAAATATAAATCACATTAAAATCCATCCGATGCCCAGTGAGCAACATTCGATACGCTCCCCTCGGGGTGTTTGGAAACAGATATTTTAAATCTGAACGGTTAAGGAGCTGATTGAAAGGTGGAAAAAGAAAAAATCCTACGGTTATTATTCCATTACCGTCACGTGGAACCGATGACGTGAGAACAC
The DNA here is from genome assembly GCA_963920205.1 of Stenodema calcarata. Classification (NCBI taxonomy): domain Eukaryota; kingdom Metazoa; phylum Arthropoda; class Insecta; order Hemiptera; family Miridae; genus Stenodema; species Stenodema calcarata. The sequence continues at coordinate 25,802,537 of OY986059.1, read as the reverse complement.
GAAGAATCGTGAGACTTTTGCGAAGATAAACAAAATGTGATTAGATTCCATTTTCTGAAAGAGGTTTTCGTGGATTGAAAGGCGTGAGTGAGTTGCGGAGATGAAGGGATTGCTCTGTATGAAATGTCGATATTCATGGTAACATACGAGTAGGTAATATACTCAATACTAAATGTATTGAGTACGTGGAATTCATATGAAACTCCTCATTACAAATATAATGATTTAATGAAGCCACAGTTATTGCAAATATCTGGATATGCTAACAACATAACGCATTCATCCAATATTCAGACCTATGGCCAAAAGAACATGAATGAACAGAAAATCTTTCATTCGGGATTTTCCAATTCCTCAATTTTGGAGTGCAGACAAATAGCAGATGCAATTATAGCGTAATCGAATATGCGAAATGGAATTCGTGAAGTCTTCTGGGTAGACTCGGAAGCCGCGTGGCTCGTTATATATAATCATACATGATCATGATGAGGCTGGTCGAGATGAAGACTTGGAAAGAATGAAGATGGAGAAGGATGATCTTTACAATGTTCGAGATGACAGGAGGGTTGATTGATTGTCCCGGCAGGATCTTCAGTTGAAGAAGCTCACGTTTGAGTTGGGGATTGAATATCAGCACGGATTGAGGATAATCTGATCTGAAAATTGGCTTCAATTTCCTGAACTATTTAAACTCTAACTGAAGAGTTAGAGAAAATTGTCTAAAAAGTTGGTATCTTGTCGTTCTTTTGGTAGATCTGTAGATTACATCGGTTGACAGAAGAAATCTCAGATTGCTTATATTTTCGTGGAGTAACCGCAATGATCTTCTGTAGATGAAGACCTCAAAAGACAGAATGGTGTGATGGAAAGTCGATAGGGGGCTATGGTTGATTGCCCGACCAAGGACCTCCAGGTTTGAGGAGGCGTAACAAAGGCAGGACACCAGTCCGGTGCGCGGGAGCTCGTGACCCCGTGATGGCCAACAAAAGACGAGTTCGTTACCGTCCGTTTGTGGTGGGACCCCGAGACCGGCCTGTGATTGGCGCGGAAGGAGTTCCTTCCACCCGAGTCGAGTCACAATGATTTGATGGAGCCGCCTCGGGAGTAGCGACATTTTCACTCGGAGCCACTGGACCATTTTGTACGGGCATCAAAACCATGACTTTCCCGAAGTCCAATCGCCTATTCAATGGAAGAGCAACTTGATTGCTGTACCAAAGTGCCCTTCACAGAATGCAAGCAAAGTCAACAATCGAACAGAAGACATGGAACAATTTAAATCCAATCAACAATAACTACTTCATTCGAAGCTAAACGAAGCTCTAAACTCACTTGATCTTAATCGAGAGAAATTTCCATTTTTGCAGTCACTGTCGCCACCAGTAGAATGTGCCAATCAATCGCCGTTCAAGAGCACCGCGTGTCCATAACACTTCCAGGTCTCGTTTAGTATCTGACGTTTATTATAGAGAACTTCACAGAAATTCAGTGTTCTGAATGTATTCGATCAGAAGGTTGATGATTGTTTCCAGGGCAAAAGGATTCCTCCAAGAATACGATCCTGGTGATTCCAAGGAACAAGAGCGATATATTTACATAATTATATTCCTGAGAAACAACGATGTGGAGGCAACACTGCTTTAACGCAATTTCAAACGTACCTTATAACGCGATTCCCCTCTCGACAAATTCATTCAGCGCTTTCTGATCTTCGCATAAAAATACCAAATACCCTGCTCCAAACGTTCTCTGCGCCCGCTGCCGACGACCACCCGACTCAAGCGCGAACAAGTCCATTCAGAGAGGCAAAGCGATGCAACCTCTGATAATTTCAGAGCCGTGAGATGGGTTGGCATTCCTTCTAAAACCTGGGACTGTTTGATAGCCCGAGCATGAGAAGTCCACCGTCCCTTCACTGATCTTGATGCTCAGGATTATAAACTTGACTTGAGCTTGTCATATCAACTTTAAGACGGTTTTGTCATTTCTCAAGATCGTATTTTAGTCTAAGACTACCGCAAACTTGTTCTTTCATGATTTTAGTTGGGTATTTATATTTAGTTTTCACGTTTTTATTTTTTCACCGTCCCCAAACTAGTTCAGACTACGCTCAGCTTCCTATTGGATTTCATCATTGAAATGATTCGAGGGCATTGACTTCTTTCCAGATTACATTTAGTTCACTCAGTTGTTTCTGCTAAAACGTGGATTCTCCGATTTAGCCGTTAAAAAAATCCAGAAATCGCTTATTAACTTTTACGACAAACTTACTGCACTGGCCTCGAGCGGAATCGGTACGTCAATTCACCACTTCTATGAGGTAGGGAATTTCTCAGCGTGACCAACTACTGCGCTGTTGTGGGAGACGTGGCGAGTTGAATTGGGTGAACTATATACAATTTTCCTTGTAGTAATTCAATCAAGATGAACGGCAATGACGAAATGGTGAGTCACAAGAGCCGAAAGTGAATTTCGATTCAATTGGAGCGTTGTTTTAGACGTATGAACGATATCTAGTTGAAACACGTCGAATCTAACGAATTTACAATTTTAATTTCCTCCAGTTGAAGCTTCTCGATGAGGCCTAATAAAGTAGATCGTCAAAGTACGCATTCTAGCTCTAAAATTACTTGTATTGCCTTGGAATGTGATGTCAACTGAAAGTATACATAAGATAATGAGCAGCAGCCTTCGCAAACGACAGACCTCATTTTCAACCGGAGAATACAACTTTCTGTTAAACCATTGTCCATTCAGTAGATTTCGATATAACCGTCTTTGCAGGGTTCTGGTATTGGGTTTCGGTTGTACCTAAATCTACAGCAGACATGATATGTAAATATTGTACACGATTTCGCTGGTCTAGGAACGCGGTTGCATTCCGCCCCACCAAGCAAACAAGTTGATAAAAACTCTGCAAATTCTTGACACAACGGTTTATTATCTTCTTTGTACAGATCACCCTTCTGTCTCGATTACTGAATGATAGATTAATTATTATTATGAATTATCATTAATTATTATTACTTATTATCAAGTAGGTAGTGTAAATTATTAATATTTGTTTTTGGTTATTAATAATTTGTATGCTTCATCATTAATAATTACTATTAAATATTACTTATTAACTCAATATTTGAAAACCATGTGCTGTTTGAATCAGCTGGGCCAGTTTGAAAATGGACCCGACAGGCTGCCTCTCGATTCACTCTCATGTTGACGATTTTCGATCTGTCCCAACTTTGAGCCGTCATTGTGAACGAACGGCTGGTCGTACAAAGCTGTGGACGGTCTTAAAAAATTCTAAAAAAATAAACTCTATCTAAATATTAAATTTAAAAAAAAACACAAACGGTGGGTACAGCTTTCGTACAAGTACGCAACCACGAGGGACATTTTATGTCTTTGCGCCCCCTCCCATCAGAAACTTATACGAAGCTTGCATTCGTATTGACAATATAAATTATTGAGAATGATCACCTGTGTGTAAACAATTATTTAAACAATCACGCTCATACCGCAGCTTGTCGGCCACGCACTCCGCAGTGGTTAACGTAATATGGTTAGGTAAATCGAGAGCTATCCAACGAGTGGTGAACGATTTTCGTACGATGATAACTGGCGAAGATGAAGTTCCGTAGCAACGAATCGGTTGTAAGCGAAAATCATCAGAAACTCCGTTACATGTCCCGCGTTACATTCCCGCGTTACATTCCAGCGTTTCATTCCCGCGTTTCATTTTCGAGTTTATGTAGCAAAGTAAAGATATAAAATGTCAATATACCGTTCCATGTGCATTTTTCGAGTTTTGGAATTTTCAAAATTTCAAAATTCGTTTTGACCTAGGGTTATGAAAAGTTTCGAGGATCATTGTGGGGTTGATCGGAACCCGTAACAAAAATTTCGAAATTTTAGCTCAAAGCTAACTGGGCAAAGTGCCGCGGACGGCGTAATATATTGAAATGTAAACCAACCAATTTTGAGGGGGGGTTAAAAATTTTTTTTCTTTGGGCGATTCCAATGGTTCATTATCGAAGATAATAAACCAATAGAAGAAAAACACTGATCTGCATGCAATATCCGGAATTGGAGAATGGGCCAACAAATGGTTAGGGATAGGCGTAACCAGCTCAGTCTATAAATTATTTAAATGAATGATGAGTGGAATAATTATTTCGCGCAATACTCGACTGTAAAAGAGATCGTCGAGGACCACCTTGTGGGCTTGTCACTAGCCGCTAGTGAATAATGTTAATGAAAATTATTACCTAATCTATAGATCAAATTATTATTGAATATTATTTATCAATGGATAAATAAATCTAAATTGTTAATGCGATAAGAAGGATGGGGATGATGGCGGTGGGGGGGGGGGGGGGAGGATGATGTGTATAATCAACGTCTGTCGATCATGAGGTGACTCACCCCAAATTAATTGGAATTGTGAGTGGGTGATAATGAGGAAAGCCAGGAGGAAAGCGAGGAGTGGAGCGGGACGATGGAGAAGGTTGATGACAGGGAGCGGGGGGTGGGAGAGACGGGAGTTGTCTCTTAATCATTACTCTCTCTCCACCCACCGCCGCAACTGCCTAAATTTAAATTGTGGGTGAATGTGAATGTCGACCGGGTGAGAAAGAGAAAACCGGGCGGATGTGGGTGGTTGATGAGCGGGAGGTGGGAGAGACGGGAGTTGTCTCTTAATCATTAATCTCTCTCCCCCTCTCCACCCACCGCCTCAACTGCTTAAATTTAAATTGTGGGTGAATGTGAATGTAGACCGGGTGAGAAAAGAAAACCGGGCGGATGTGGGTGGTTGATGAGCGGGAGGTGGGAGAGACGGGAGTTTATTACTCTCTCTCCCCCTCTCCACCCACCGCCGCAACTGCTTAAATTGAAATTGAGGGTGAATGTGAATGTAGACCGGGTGAGAAATAGGAAAGTGGCAGGTGTGGGTGGTTGATGAGCGGGAGGTGGGAGAGACGGGAGTTGTCTCTTAATCATTACTCTCTCTCCCCCTCTCCTCTCACCGCCGCAACTGGCTAAATTTAAATTGGGGGTGAATGTGAATGTGGAAGTGGAAGTGGGTGAGAAAGAGAAAACCGGGCGGAGGTGGGTGGCTGTGAGGGGGTGGTAAAACGAGGCCTTTTCACGACTCCCCTCCCTGTTCCCCGCTCCCACTGCAGTTCCACGAACATTAAGTACGAATCCAACGTAATCTTGAAAATTTTTCTAAGAGCGGTTTTACCTTAAAAATCTTTAGAAGTATTTTATATTAAATATGAGAAAAACTGTATCGTACGTTTTACGATCTCAAAGAGCTATTCGATTTTCTGAAAATACGTAGGTACATATCTTGAAACGTAAACCAACAAATTTTGAGATGGGGTTAAAACATTTTTTTCTTTGGTCGATTCCAATGGTTCATTATCGAAGATGATAAACCAAAAGCTATAACTTGCCTCCTTCAGCTTATTAAACAATTTTAGCTTGTATAATATGGTAAACGATCTTCTCGCCATCGCGCCGAGGGGATATTTCGAAACGGGTACAGTGCTTGTGGAGTGGTTAGGACGTCTCTCTAACGCCGGGGATAGTGGAGATCATAAATTTTTTCGGCTGCTGTAGAATGATATTTGTTTTTTGGGAGTATAAAACCTGGTTACAAATGTGTAGCTACAAGAAATGAATGCGATGATCAAGCGGAGATGACCTTTTGCACTATCGCACAGGTTACATCTCGAGCCTTCCACGTATATGTGCATGAGTCCGAGGATATTCAAATCGGGGATAATTAAACCCTATTGTTCCCTGACGCTGCATAATGCCGACTATTAATGCTGAAAGTTTACAGTGCGCATCCAAGTCCCCACTCGAAAACCGGCTGAGATAAGGGCTTGTGGGAATTTTCGATTGATACAAGCGTCGAAATGCGCACAAAAGGGATTATTTTAGCTGTTAGCGTCGGAACGGTACGTCTTGAAGGAAATGCATGTAAAGCAGGATCAAAATCCGCTAAAATTGTTCGTGAACTGTGAATATGATTGAAGGAGCACTTTGTGTCGATTCCCATGTTACATTTCATCCTATATTCATCTCAGAGTGTATTCAACTCAACTTCACATGGATCGGAATAATTGAGCTTCAATGCAGACAAAAAACATGAATCCATTGGAAGACTAACCTCGAATTGGTATCTATGAGGTCTAATAGTGGATTTAGCTTGATTTAACAGAAAGTGGCAGGATTGCAAGATGAATTATGTAGATGTAGCAAGGAACGCCCTAAGCAGGTCAGAGTAGGGGTAATACCGTAAAAGAGTAATACGGTAAAAGAGCTTTCAACAAAAAGAGATGTTGGCTATGTTGCGTCAACCTGCCTTTATTCCATCTCCTATAAAAATTCAACGAGGCAGGTGGATACCAGAGAGTGACCGTGTTTACCACAAACCCAACCATAAACATCCATAAATCCGCCAAGCACCGAGACTGAAATGTTCGCATGACAGCGCAGCTACTCCATCCCCCCCCCCCCCCCCTTACGGCACCATCTACGGTCTAGCTTGGAGAAAACAGAATAAAAACGGGGGCAATAGTTAGACGCGTTGAGTGGATAATAAAGTCTATTTATGATTTTTAGTGACGCCAGGAGACTGATGTTCTAGGACCCGGGGAATGTCACGGAAATGACGAGTGTAGCGCCTCACTCCATTCGGCGGATCCAAAATAAACAAACATCTCCCGTGTGGTCTACCGTCCCTTGTCTATCAGCGTAAAGTCTACCAGCGCGCTGGTAGTGTAAGCTTTGGTTCTTCTCTAACGTCATTCTGACGTCCCGACCTGTGTGAACAGCTAGGTATTCTTCTATCAGCGGTGGCGGAGACTGATTGATATCGAGCTTTCACAAACATTGCACTCAGTTGGCCACTACAAATATGGAACATACACTCAAATATCTCGATTATGCCTAGTAACACTAAATGGTTCAAATTGCTTCATTCTGTTCCGCTTAGCGTTCCCTTCACATTTTGGAACGAGAAATAATTAACAGTAGGTATATCTGGGGTGAAGAGTTGGCCAGACTACGGAATGTTTATTTAAGAACTAGGGATATAGCCGAATTGTGGATAAATCTGCATTGAACCCCATTTTCAAGGACACCTAAAGATGTTGGCCCATTTTAGGACATCCTAGAAAACCTGACTTGATTGAGCGAGGAAAATATTGCATTTATAAAAGCTCCTTAACTTTTGTGATACTAATACATGATGATATTGTGCCAATATTATACCAACCACTCAAAAACGATCTAATGGCAGTTTTGATGGAGAGCGTTTTGTCGACGCATTATCGCACCTATTTCCCAACGAACTTTGTCTACAAGTCCCTAATTATTGCATATATTAATCCGTAAAATTATAATTCGCCTATCGAAAGAGTCCATAGCATTTTTCGGGTAAATTACATCAATTTAATTTTTGACAATGATATGTCGGTATACCGATAAATTTCCTAGCTAAAAACAGCAGAGGATTCAACCTTATGCGCAAAGCCTGATACAATAATATTAATCTGTTTGGGAATTTCTGTATGAATACTCAATAGACAAAAAGAGGAGACTGAATCACCAGGAATTAAAATCAAAACTCAGTCTTCCATCAATCGAAGTGACTATAACAAGGATGCGTCCACTCGGAATGGAATGCAATCTGCTTGCGCTCCCCAAAGATAATTCGGCTCGTCGTCAAAGGTTGCGAGCAGTCGGTTCGTGTCATCGGACACCCAGGAACCTGCTCTGACCCTCAGATCCTCGATTTCGATTCCCTTGTCTGGTTAAATGAAAACACTGGGATGGCGGAGGCCATATAAATAATAAACAACCGTGAGGCCCGTCGCCTGATGGGGAGCGTTTGAATTGAATCGACATGTTTTGTAATGCGCGAAGTACGAGTACGAGTATGTCGGGCAAATCCTTCTCGCGGTTCCCATTTGATACAGCGAAATGGCGACGATTCCTGTTAAAACGCAAGCGACGTCCGATTCCGAAGGGGTTTTCCACATCAGATTGTTCAGATGTACAGGTACATGTATCGGAATGGAATGGCGTTTATAATAGAAAGCGTTTATATTAGAAAGCAGAACGCGAGGGCGCAGGTGCGGCAGATACTTCGATTGGCGCTTATCAATCATACGATCGTCGTACTCATGGGTATATAATTGCAAAACGCCGTTGAGCAAAAGTTAATCCAACAAAGTGGATTAATACAAATTCCCAATTAATACAAATGGGCGATCAACAAAATTTGGGTGAACGAAAGTGTTCAGATTTATATTTTTACGTGCACAAGTTGTGATAATTTGCAACGAATTTGCAATAGTATTTCAATAAAATGAGGATAGATTGTTTTTAGTAGCTCAAAGGGCACGAATTGTATTTTTGAACCGCTTGAGTGAATCATGTTTCATTCTTGATTGAGGCACATGCTATAGGGTGAGATGCATCTCTCGTCAGGCAGTTGATGAAGTCCTCGGAGAGAAAAGTGAAGATAAGGAAACCCTCGAGAATAAGATTGCTTAGTCCTAACGTTATTCGAAATGACACCTTTCAGTCAATAACTGCCGGTCGTTAACTTGAACAAAACGGTACATTTCTCCTCCTAAAATGAGTCATTATCGCATCTCTAGAGCTCCCGACGCAACCCCGTGTTTACATTGAAAACCAAGCCGCCACAGAATCGTATACAACCCGTGTAATTAGTTAACCAATTTGTCTTCTGTCGGCCTTCAACAGAAAACTCCTAACGGAATTATAACGAGCCTTTAATTACGCTCTAGTGTCTTTTACAGGGGCCTTTTTTCGGTATTGTGAAAATAGGCGATTAGTTCTGGTTGCGGGGATTTTTATCGGTCTCAAAAGTATGGACGCCTATTCCTCCTTTTGAAATATACAGTCGGAATTGTAACTGCCGATTAATTTGAGAGATACCCGGAAGCGGGTTGCCATTACATTACCACCTTGAGTTATGAGCTCAAGTTTACATCTTGCACCTGCATTATCGCTTATGCTTGGTTCGCAACCCTAACAAATCGCCGGCGAAATGTGAATTTGCGTGCGGTTCGTGAATCTGCAACGTTCGCTCTTTCATTAGACGTTGTTCTTCCTTGGTATTGAATCGTGGTTCGACAGGACCGTTCGATGAATTTCCCGTTTTTTTTTTTAATATTTCAATTATATCTAATGTTGAAAAATTCTAATTTGCAATAAATATAAACGTTCAAATAATTATAGCCATAATTAATCCAGTCCCACGGACAACCTACTGAACATCGAAAGAGATGACAGCAAAACCACTCACAACGTTATAAGCAAACGAATCCATATTCAGTCATGGCTTTTCGCCTTAGCTTCTACGCCACAGAGCAATATTTTACTAAACTCAAATTACTTGACTTGATCAATGCCATGGGGAATATTTAATACATACATAATACTGTCCAGTAACCTAATAGCAGATAACCTATTACCAGCAAAACCCTATTACTGGATTAACTGTTTTGAGAACTTGAGGGAAAGGCTTTTGAGGGCCTCTTTGTCGCCCGCCATTCACGATTTTCGTGATAATAGGTTGGCTGGGACTATTCCAGGTAATACCAGGTAGTAGGTTACGGAAAACGAATGCGTGAAAGGTGTGCGATCAGTTATTTGTGTGAGTATTGAGTTAGTTTCGAGTAACAGCAACTGTCTGGTAATAGGTGGTGGTATTAGGTTCCTTTGGTCATAGGTTACCGGCGATTCGAGAACCTTTCCAGCGCCCAACGCGGACTGGGTTAGTGACTTGACGCAGATTGTATCGGCTGAAGATATTTTCACTGCTTTCTGCTTTCTCCGAAATAATCCGATCAAAATGAACAACAATTTATTATTTCCCTTCAGGTTTCTCTTGTTCTTTTAGACTCAAATAGACTTCTAAAACCATATTTTGGACAATTTAATTTCCCATCTTTAAAAATGTCAAAAAGGTTCCTCTTAGAGACTGTCAATCAAACATCGAAATTCGAACATCCAAAATAGCGAAGAAGGATAGAGTACGAATTTCATGTATTTTGAAAAAGTTGCGAAACGTTAGATAGAATATTTAAAAAACCGAGAATTCAAAAATTGAAAGGTGCCACCGTCGAATTTGCACAAAATTCAATTTTTTCATGTTCTTACTGATTTTGTATTTTCAAATTATCGGCAAAGGAAACAGGTCCTAGAGACTCAAAACCTCACACACATCACTATACAATGTATGTCCTGCTGACAAGAATGAAAGAGTACAGGTCTACGTTATTATGTAGTGAGTCATTCAGGTGGTGATGAAGATCTAAAGACAGGAAACACCTTGAGGGAGTCGTCTGATAAGAGACACGGGGATGAAAAGCCGTTTAATGCGATTATTGTTTTGGTGGGAGATAACCGATGACTGGGTGCCGCACTGAAGACCTAATTCCGCGTAAATTAGCGGGTTGCAACATTTTCGCGCGGGGGCCTCCTCCGCCGAGAAAGAGCAGATGGCATGAAATTATAATCGCCTCGTCAACTCGACTTTCAAGCATAAACGCTCGATATTCTCTGAATATTTCTTTTTTCTTTTTTTTTCATGCTTAGATAGAGGATGAGGGTGAATTATTAAAGTGGAGGCTTCCTGACAGAGGTACCTACCGAGCTAAGTTCCGCCCAATTCACTTAAGCGCGCTCATACAGAAGGTATCGATGAGGGTGAGGTAATTAACGGTTAACTCTCTAAAGGTTACACGGCCTGTCGGAGCTGCCGCCCGGTCATCGGTTTGAACAGGTAGCAGGGCTCACGGGGTCGTCGATTAGAGATGCTCATATTGAACACACTTGACGCGACCGAGACGTGAAGATGGAAATGGTCATAGGTATTTAAAAAACAAATTGGTCACTATGTACGTTATCGATGATGAAATGGCAGCATCACCTAACTCGTTTTTCCTGATTTAATAGGAGACTCAAAAAAACTGATATATCTTTTTGCGAGACGCTGCAGCAGGTCGCAATTTACCATAATATTAGGTAACAGCTGAAATGTCATGTTTGAGATAGGTAGATTTGCTACAACTCGTTTGCTTGGTTCTACTGACAAGAAAACGGTAAAACTAACGTCGCCAATCGATTCGGCAAGAATTTTGCTATTCATCTAGGAACGCGGTAGCGTTCCGCCCCGCCAAGCAAAGAAGTTGAGAAAACGAACGCTGTCGAGTGTATGTTTACCGGACGTCACGAAACGCGTTTTCGAGGTATCCATATCTCGGCTCCTATTTGACCGATCAACTTGAAAATTAGTGTGGGTCTTCTTTGAGTGTATATTAGAAAGCCCTGAGAGTTTCAAACCGATAGGTCTAAAGGGAGCCGAGCTACATAACTTCAAAAACCCGGTTTTTCGGCCTTAGATTGTTCTTCTCCTTCTCCTTCTTCTTCTCCTTGTTCAGACAGGCAAGGCTGGAGCCTCTCCACGTTGACCGATTGACTTGAAATTTTGCACAGAGCTTCATTTAACCTTGAGACAGAGCCTTATATAAAATTTAACCCATTATCTCAACCCAAAAAAGTTTTAGAAACAAAAAACCAGAAACTTTAGGAAAATTCTGTCCACTTTGACGAGTCTACAGCCTGGGTAAAAGGACCAATCGACTTGAATTTTTTTACATACCTTCTTTATAGCATGTCTCAGTGCCATTTGAACGAAATAAGCAATTATCTCAACCAAAAAAAAAATTAGGGACAAAAAACTAAAATTTAGGGTAATTTAGGCTAATTTTGGCCATATCTCGGCTCCTAGTTGACCGATCAACTTGACATTTGGTTTGGATCTTTTTGGTGTGGATAAGAGAAAGCCCTGAAAGTTTCAAGTCGCTAGGTCTGAAGGGAGCCGGGTTATATAACTTCAAAAACCAATTACCATGTTTTTCTACTTTTTTCAGTCGGTCAAGGCTACAGCCTCTCCACCTTCGCTGATTGACTTGAAATTTTGCACGGAGCTTCGTTTCAAGTGTAGCAAGTGCCTTTTGAAAGATTCAAGTCGATATCTTTAAAGGGAGCCGAGTTATATAACTTCAAAAACCCGGTTTTTCACCCTTACCTGTTCTTCTTCTCCTTAATCAGTTAGGCCTTTCCACCTTCACGGATTGACTTGAAATTTTGCACAGAGCTTCGTTTCAACATCAGCTAGTGCCTTTTGAAAGTTTAACCCATTATCTCAACCCAAAAAACTTTTAGAAACAAAAAACCTGAAATTTAGGCTAATTTTGGCAACTTTGACGAGTCTACAGCCTGGGTAACCGGACCAATCGACTTGAAATTTTGCATAGACCTTCTTTATAAAATGACCCACTTCAACAACAAAAAGATGTGATATCCCCCCAAAAAACACTCCGTGTAAAAATCACCCCGCCTCGCAAATATCATTCTTCAGAGGCCGGAAAAAGTTATGATATCCACTTTCCCCGCCCGCCCTTTTCCTCATTAAGGAGCTAAGTATAATGAAAAGCTTAACCGCTTCACAAGCACCGTACCCCTTTCGAAATCTCCCCTTGGCGCTATTGCGAGACGTTTTTATTACTTCCACAAGCAACTAATACTTGTATAAAACGTTAACCACCATCAAGTATTAGTTGCTTGTGGAAGTAATAAAAACGTCTCGCAATAGCGCCAAGGGGAGATTTCGAAAGGGGTACGGTGCTTATGAAGTGGTTAAGCTTTTCATTATACTTAGCTCCTTAATGAGGAAAAGGGCGGGCGGGGAAAGTGGATATCATAACTTTTTCCGGCCTCTGAAGAATGATATTTGCGAGGCGGGGTGATTTTTACACGGAGTGTTTTTTGGGGGGATCAAGAATACATCTTGTTAAAGTGTTATGATGTATATTACCAGAAACCTCAACCCACTCTACAATAATAAATTATGTATTATTTTCAAATCTATGTTCTAACCGAATCTACCGTCATGATTTTTCCGATCTGTTCCATACACTGTGTCAATGGACATAACCACGCGATCGATTGGCTCTCAAGAATATTTCATCCTCCTGCATCAAAAAACATCTCTTATAAATTTTATAATGATCGAAGATTGGTACCCGAGCATAATTCATTTCTGAAAATGATCGGAAGAATGCCACAATTGCGCGACATTGTTCTCAATGTTCTGCGCAAAATTACGGCAACTCCCTGAACTCTCTTGATATAGTATCGCCGCTATAAATGATTCATATTAACCCAGAAGGGGGAAGTTCCTGTTGAGTGTTGTTACTCGGAACAAGACGGGTGAGAGAGGATTTTCCGAAAAATAATTACTACTCTCGAAATATGTAATTACAAAGCCATAAAATAAATTCAGTAATTACCAGCACCCGTTCGCCTCTTCGTAGAAAAGGCGGTTTAGTTCGACTCTTCTTGTCCAGGCGGTTGATAGGCGGAAAATAATGGTATGAATCGGAGTTCGCGGAATGGATAATTTCTGCTATAATTGAAACACCTGCTTTTGGATTTTTTCACGCTTTCACGAGTTTTGCCGTTTGCTGTAAAGGGTATTTGGTAGTGAAGCGATGACCGATTGTCTTGCAGGGAACACATTGCAATTCTTAATACTAGACTGCGAAGACTAATCTCAACATTCTTAGAAGTGCGCAACTTCTTACAAATAGAGTCATTAAAAATGATGCATTTTGCGCTTACACCGTCGTTCCTGATATACTGAATCGTCTGTTGGGGTTACTCAAAAAAATTTTTATCAAAACGTCTGCTTAAAAAAAAATGTCGACTCTTTCCGATGAATTACCAACTATTGACAGCACGTGGACCATCCTGGTATATAAAGATATTAGAGAGATGACAGAAGGAAAAACTCTCCCTCCCCGTCCGAGCTCGATGGTGACACTCAATGTCGTTTTACATGCGTGCAAAATTATCTGCAGATAATAATCTCCCGGAAGAATTAAAACTATCCTCCTCATAAACTATAGGTATCTAAAGAGAAATTAAAGCTCATAAAGTAAAAAATTAAAGCCGTAAAACTCTTAATATAAAACCGTACTAAATCATAACAAAATAATGAGTTCAGTGTCAAATGTTGTAACAGAATGATAATGATGTACCTAACAAATATTAGTCAGAATGGGTAAATGGATTTACCTCATGTTAAATTACCTCGTAATTGTTCGCCTTTCTTACTTGTACGTATACATTTCCATTAATATATAACTACTTGCACGCCGTGTAGACTTGTATAACTACTTGATTCATCTCTTGGTGGCGATTGTTCATAGAACCAAAAGTTGTGTTTTGAGCTTAGCACGAGTACTACTCTTTGGGGTTAAAAGCATTAATTTGAGTAATGTTAGAGGCACGAACCGTTATTTCTTGGCTACTGGACTATTTTTATTTTTTACAGAAATAATATAATTGGCAGTTTTTTTTTGTTTTTTTTTTTGCACTGTTTCAAACTTATAATATAAGTTTGAAACAGTGCAAAAAAAAAACAAAAAAATGTTATGTATAATATTATTATACATAAAATGTGCCTATCTACCTATGTCTCGGAATGCGAAATAGAAATTACTTAAATAAAATCTTACGGAAGAGTTGGTCCCTTTGTTCTTTGTGAATTTGTGCAGTGTATGTAGGTGGTGACTAATAATCAGAAAAACGTCTAAATAATTTTAACAGTAGATAATTATCATTAAAAACCAAGAAAAATCCCTGGATATCCCCTGTAGTGTTAGTTATATTTCAAACTCTCTGGAAACATCTTTAGGATATGTTCTCACCAATATTCGCGCATCCTTACGTGCAAACCGCACGCCCACTTGAAATTGAGTTGTTATTGTTGTTACAACGTCACGATTAATATCCATATTGAACCAAATTATGACGACTTCAAACAGATAACCCGCACGCCAGCCCTTCCCGACGTTGAGAGTTTCATTGACAAAAAACATAGTGCTGTGAAGGGGCAGCCAAATCTGGCAGCCAAATGTCTCTCCCAACCAAGCGGCTATGCCGAGGACAAAAACTACACGGTGTCACCCCCCTATTTATACATCCTCTCTATGCCAAAGAATCAAAAACCGCGTATTTACTGTTATCCTTCTTTCAACTTGTAAGAAAATGCTCTCCTTCTTCCCCGAGCATCAAAAAAAAAAAATCCTCAGTCATAAATCTTTCAAAATGAGTCATGCTCGTTTCTTGTTTTTGCAGACTTCATAAAAAAAAAGTTTGGAAACAAAAATCGAAGGTAATATTATTTTACGATCTCCGTCTCCTCCTGTAGTGCTGGGGTTGAAATATAAATAAGGTCCCCTCAGCATCCACTTGGTAGCAGTTTAGGGGTTTTGACATAAATCATTAACTCGGGAGATCGTTTTATGTAGATGGGAAGGCAACGTACGTCGTAAGTAAACTTGAGAGACATCGGAATCCACGAACGGCTGTTGTCGATCTGTCGGCGGAAAGGGAGTTGGCTAATGAAGCTATTTGTGAATTTAAAATTCCAAAGCCGTCCGATTCCAAAAGAAACCGAGGAAAACGCGAAAACCCGTTACCTGATGGTCCAGACGAGGTACAGAGCGTTAAGTAAAGTTTCTCATGAAAAACCACAATGAAATCAAAGAATGTTTCTGCAAAAAATCCAACACATGCTCTCTATATTGAACAGATTTATTAATTTTCAGATTCAAACTTGGAAGGTACAAATTTGGGAATCGTAGTGGCTCGTGGAAGGTTTTGGTTTATTATCTTTAATAATGAACCATTGGAATCGCCCGAAGAAAAAAAATTGTCAACCCCCCTCAAAATTTGTTGGTTTACGTTTCAAGGTAGGTACGTTGATTCAGAAAATCGAATAAAAAAACATCCGTCCGTCTGCGTTACGCCTTACGCCGTCCACGTCGGACGCCTTCCACGCCGTTTCGCCTAGTTAGCGTTGAGCTAAAATTGCGAAATTTGGTTTCCGGGTTCGGACCAGCCCCACAATGATCCTCTTTTCATAACCCTAGCTCAATGGGAAGGGGTTCAAAACGAACATTGAAACTTCGACAATGTAATATCTCGAAAAATTTAACTGAACTTGGTGTAATGTTGTTTAATTCTCTTTTGAAACACCTGAAAAATTACGAATTTTTTAAGACCAATTGGATTTTTGTACGAAAAGCCGTTCGTTCATAGTGAGTGCGCGAAGGCTTAGGAGAAACACTAAACTTCGCGTCTAAAACGGCCGTTAGGTCGGCCAACCCCCCAACCCCCAACATGAAACTACCTTTTTTTTCATCTTCCCAGTAAACTACAGACTGGAAATTTTAACCGTGAGTCGGGGATTGACCACATTGCAATATTCACTCGGTTTCTCATCTGTAAAATGGTTTAAATAATACCTTTTTGTAATAATACAAATTAAATTTTGATGATGAGCTATTGACTTGAAATACTCGTAATAAAAATAGGTCAGAACTGGATGACAATGCAATATTCACTCGGTTTGTATGACGTGGTATGAGTATGGTATGGTATATTATTGTATGTATGAGTGTGTGTGATTTAGTTTGACCGTCAGTAAGAATGATGTTGAGGGATGTCGAGGGTCGGTCAAATGAATTCATTTGACCGACCCTCGACATCCCTCAACATCATTGTATGTATGATTTGGTATAGTACAGTATGGTATGATATGAAGGAAATTCGTATGGTATTTTAAATTTAATTTGGAAGATGAGCTAGAGTTGAACTAACAGTTCGTTAATTAGATTAGGGTGATCTGCTCAAAGAAGATAATAAACCGTTGTGTCAAGAATTTGCAGAGTTTTTCACTCTAGAACCCAAGGGGTAACATCCTGCCGATACAATAATACCTAACTTTAAGGTTCAAGCTTTAAGGTTTTTTTCCTAAGGAAACAATAACGCAAAAAATGTGAAAATACTCGAAATAAGTAGTGTATATTATTATTAATCATTGTTTGTGATTAATAATTGTTATTATCTAATTATTATTTATAATTATTAAATTATTATTAATTATTATCACCTATTAACTCGAACACTCGGGGGGGGGAGGGGGGGGGGTACAAATTTGTTTCTTCGGTTTTGGTTTTGGTGTCACACGTAAACCTACGGTACTCACACATAAAGTAATTTTCTCAGTGCGTGTCGCAATTGAATCTGAAGCCATTCTGAATCCAATTAATATTTAAGAGAAAATCAACTTATTCAATCTATATGGGGGTATTTGACGATTAGAACTGGGTCATAATGAGTCATAAATCATTCAAAAGCGCCAAACTACAGCCGTACAAAAACAGAGAACTCCAATTTTCCGATCGACTGGGTGGGATGCCAATTCTCCATTTGGAATTTTGGTTTATTATCTTCGATAATGAACCATTGGAATCGCCCAAAGAAAAAAAACTCTGCAAATTCTTGACACAACGGTTCATTATCTTCTTTGTACAGATCACACTTCTGTCTAGCTCACTAGGTCTAAATGTCTAGATCCTAAATGTTAGATTAATTATTATTATCAATTATCACTAATCATTAACAATTTTATCAAGTACCTAGTGAAAATTATTATAATTTATTGTTAGGTATTAATGATTCGTCTTTATTATTAATAATAATTATGATTAATTATGATTAATTAATACGATATAATTCTGGGGTTTTTAATACTACGTCGGTAATAATTTTTCTATAAAAGAAGTACCTACCAACAAACATTCGAAATTATCTTCATTTCCGTAGCACGAAACGCACCTCAGAACAACAAACTCGACATCACTTAATCCATATGATGTTCCAAAGAGCTTGTTAGTATGAAAATGGACCTGTATTTCAACAGTTTGATTCATGATCGTGTTGTGAGGCACAATCTTTGAGCCGTCATTGTGAACGAACGGCTCGTCGTACAGAGCTGCGGATGGTCTTAAAAAATTCTACGGAACAAACTCTATCTATATATGAAATAAAAAACACACCGTTCTATATGAATTTTTCGAGATATGAAATTTTCAAAATTTCAAAATTCGTTTTGAACCCCTTCCCCTTGACCTAGGGTTATGAAAAGTTTCGAGGATCATTGTGGGGCTGGTCCAAACCCAGAAACCAAATTTCGTAATTTTAGCTCAACTTTAACTGGGCAAAGTGGCGCGGACGGCGTACGGCGTACGGCGGACGGCGTACGGCGGACGGACGGATTTTTTTTAATTCGATTTTCTGAATCTACGTATCTTGAAACGTAAACCAACAAATTTTGAGGGGGGGTTAAAAAAATTTTTTCTTTGGGCGATTCCAATGGTTCATTATCGAAGATAATAAACCAAAAATTTTAACCCCCCCTCAAAATTTGTTTGTTTACGTTTCAAGATACGTAGATTCAGAAAATCGAATAAAAAAAAAATCCGTCCGTCCGCCGTACGCCGTCCCCCGTACGCCGTCCGCGCCACTTTGCCCAGTTAGCGTTGAGATAAAATTACGAAATTCGGTTTCTGGGTTTGGACCAGCCCCACAATGGTCCTCGAAACTTTTCATAACCCTAGGTCAAGGGGAAGGGGTTCAAAATGAAATTCAAAATTTTGACAATGTCATATCTCAAAATATTCAACTGAACCGTGCAATGTATAGTTCACTTTTGAATGACCTGAAAAATTAAGAATCTTTTAAGACCAATTGGATTTTTGTGCGACCAGCCGTTCGTTCACAGTGACCGCGCAAAGGTTTAGGAAAAACACTAAACTTTCGCGTCGAAAACGGCCGCTACGTGGGCCAACCGCCCAGACGCCCAGAATAAAACTACCTTTTTTCATCTTCCCGGTAAACTACAGTCTAGAAATTTTAACCATGAGTCGGGGATAGACCACATTGCAATATTCACCCGGTTTCTCATCTGTAAAATTGTTTAAATAATACCTATTTGTTTAAACAAATTAAATTTTGATGATGAGCTAGATACTTGAAATTTTAAATATAGGTCAGAAATGGATCACAATGCAATATTCACTCGGTTTCTTGTCTGTAAAATTGTTTAAATAATACCTATTTGTTTAAACAAATTAAATTTTGATGATGAGCTAGATACTTGAAATTTTAAATATAGGTCAGAAATGGATGACATTTCAATATTCACTCGGTTTGTATGACATGGTATGAGTATGGTAAGGTATATTATTGTATGTATGATTTAGTACAGTATGATAAGATAGAAAAGAAATTCGTATGGTATGGTATGAGTACGGTGAGAATATGGTATGGTGCCGATTTGCAACACAGTGTGGTATAGACAGAAGGGTGATCTGCACAAGGAAGATAATAAACCGTTGTGTCAAGAATTTGCAGAGTTTTATGAATTGGGTTGAATGACCCATCCTATTGCTAACAATGGAGACGTGCTGTTGGGGATTGTCCAATTGCTTGAAGGAAGTGTGACAGATGTGAAATCAAGATGTGACGTTATATGCGACGTGAAAGTGACTCCGCTGAGCGCGTGCAACAGAATGCAGTTTCGTACTGTACTGGGATCGAAATGCTCGTGTGACAATGAGCGAAATACCTACTCCAGGATGAGGGAGTTACAGATACTCCGACTAATTATGACTCGCGACACTCATAACGCTTGACAAAAGTCAGACTTGATTCTTGTAAGGAGATCACTCTGCTCTAGTTCCTCAGCGTCGCTCGAGCAGGCCACTCCACTCGCGAGGGGAACTCTTATTGTTTCCAGCAAGATGCTAATTGAAGCTCCTTCACAACAATACCGTTTTGGAAAATGTGGGGCACGTAGAGCCTCGCTATCAGATAAGATGAGTACGGCCCGCTTGTATCGGGTTACCCCGGGCCTTTTGCTACGTCTGTTTACCAGGCGCAATTCTTCCCAAAAGTTCCCAAGGGAAGTGCCCTCCTACACATAGTCCCAAGTGGGCCGTGACAATCTGTGTGAAATCCTTCTCATTGTTGGATCTAAAAGCTTTTTATAGGGTGAAATAACACAGGGTACATATTTTGATAAAATGTCAAAATGTTGAAGGCTCATCTCTACATTTGGTAGGAACCGAATGAATAACGCTCCAATAGCTCTTATTAACGCACTGTGAACACTGATCATAAATCTGAATACGAATGGCACAGATC
This sequence comes from Stenodema calcarata, assembly GCA_963920205.1. Taxonomy (NCBI): domain Eukaryota; kingdom Metazoa; phylum Arthropoda; class Insecta; order Hemiptera; family Miridae; genus Stenodema; species Stenodema calcarata. Next base: position 25,782,362 of record OY986059.1, on the reverse strand, counting down.
TCAATCAATTCTGTTAACTCCTGCAGTTGAAACGTAGCATTTCAAGTAGCAGTTTCAAGGCGTCTTGGAAACCCTTAAAAAGAATACCTTGCTTATTGTGCAACGTATATTCAACGCCGAAGAACTACCAGACCACATTCAATCAGTCACACATTGATACACAACGGTTCTATTGTTCTGTATACAACATCCTTGTTGGTCCCACAACTATACGAAATAATTGGAGTACAGGTACTAATAATCTAAGAGTCTTAGGTCTAATAATCCAAAATGTAATTATTAATAAAATATTTATATACATGAAACGTAATTCGTATGTTTTACTCGTGCCCAAAAACATCCCTAACGATTTATGAGTAAATGAAGTTCACAAACAAATCGTTCTAGGTAGGTATGTGTTTGCACAAAATGCATCTCAGAACAAACCACTCGATATAATAAATCCATGAGTTGACTGAATCAGCTGTTCCTGAGTATGAAAATCGGCCTGTAGCTCTACAGAAGAGATACGGAAACCGTATTACGGATCGTGCCGTAAATGAGCTATGATATTTTGAAAATTCCAAAGAATCCCAAATAATGTTATGTTTGCAGAAAGTCTTTATTTTCATCTTCTGTATTTTTATCAATTGATTAGAAACTTATGGTAGGTCGCAACATGAGATTGCCCCACCTGCTCGTGAACTGCACCAACGTATTCTGTACATCAGGAAGCACAAATTATTTGTGCTTCCTGATGTACAGAAAGGTACGTTGGTGCAGTTCACGAGCAGGTGGGGCAATCTCATATTGCGACCTAGGTACCATAAGTTTCTAATCAATTGATAAAAATACAGAAGATGAAAATAAAGAATGCTGCCAATTTTATCTTCACAGCTAATACGACTCTTATGTCAGTAATTATTACTATAATAATTATAAATAATAATAATTATATAATAATTATTACTATAATAATTAATTATTAAGAGTCGTATTAGCTGTGAAGCTAAAATTGGCAGCATTCAGTGAAAAAAAAAGAATTTTCAAGCAATAACAATTATGTACTCCACGATCCTGTAAATAGTGATTTCAGAGTGAAAATAAACGAGCGGAAAGGTGTGAGAGTTCGCACTTAATTGTGACCAATTGTAAGTTGGTCAATGCCGTTTAGGTAAAAGAAAAATAAGGCAGGATTGATTTATGTTATTGAAATCTCAGACGTACCGGCGACCGACGGACGATGACGCGCCGAGTTAGGACAAAATCCATTTCGAACCGGGACTCGTTCATTGACGCTACAGACCGCGACAATAAAGCAAGTCGTTAGTTTCTAAGACCTTTTTTTTCTATGGAAAAGGGACAAAATAGTAAAAGAAGGATGACGAAAAGGATCAGATCCGAAGGAAAAAAGGATGGCAACAGCAGTTTTTTAAAAGGGCCGATGTGATTAACTTCTTGAATCGGGAGCAATAGCTTTGATGCTCGAGTTACTTCTTCTCGAGCCGTATTGTTGAGGGGCGTATCCTAATGAAGACATTCAACCGGGAAGACTGCCATTCTCACGGAATCCGAATAGGTATCAGAATGTTTGATTCTGTGACGGGGCGAGAGTTTTATTGATGCGATTTTGATTGCGGCCGTTCGTGACGGACGAAGGCTTTGAGTCCCCTAAATAGCTTAAAATATTGAATATTGCGTCGAACGTATTGCAAAATATCAGTTGAAGTGTTTGTCAAAGAAGAGTTACGCAGTCATTGAGAAGAACGAATGTGAAATCAAGAACGCGTATAATTTGCTAAATCATTCGCAACTGAAAATTGAGTTGCTAACACCAAACAACAAAAGTGAACGCCGTAGTCAACGATGCTACATTCCTCCCCTCCTATTTCAAGGGCTGTAGCGATCCGGTGGTCGATGAGTCCTGTTGGAGCGACGGAGAACGTCGGGGTGGAAGGTGACTCGTCTTGGTCTGGAGGAGCTCGCCGGAGGGTTTGCGATGCTTGATGACGGATTCGCCCCCTCGGATGGTTCTGGCTGGATCTCTTCCCCTCTAGGATCTCCTATGCCCGGCTCCTCTACCCAGGGGAAGTCCTGGTCCCGCATTCCACGCAAAATTCCTTTGAGCTTCGCGCTTCCGTAGGCTCTTCTCAGCTGGTTCTGGTGACGACGTACTCTCCCTCGTGGGGTCTCTAATTGGTACAGCATTTGGCCGTGCTGACTGACCACTGTACCTCTTTCCCAAGGTGTACCTGAGAAAAATTTAACATAAACTGAGTCCCCAATTTTGAATTTAGCCTGCCTGCTTGGCACCACCTCTTTGCTTGGGACCAATAAGTCCAACAATGTCCTTGGCTGCCTCCCGTGCAGCAATTCAGCTGGTGATTTTCCAGTCTGCCCAGGCGTGGTCCTGTACGAGAAAAGCAATGTGCCTACTGCAACTTCAGTGCTGGTACCATCTGCCAGGGCTTTCTTCATTGCCTCCTTGAAAGTGCGTACCCACCGCTCAGCTTCCCCATTAGACGCAGGATGAAAGGGCGCTGTGGTGAGATGAGTGATTCCTGCTTTGCTACAGAAGCTCTTGAATTCGTGAGAAACGAATTGTGGACCGTTATCAGAGACTAGTGTGTCAGGCGGCCCCTCAATCAGAAAAATATCCTTCAGAGCTGATATTACTGCTGTGGACGTGGTTGACTTCATGTGAGTGACAAATGGAAAATTTGAATAGGCATCCACTGTTATGAGCCACATTGAATTGCGATACGTGGCCAAATCTATGTGGACACGACTCCAAGCCCGTTCTGGTGTTGGCCATTGCTGAAATTGCTTTGGTGGGTTTGATTGTACTGCTTGACACGATTTGCATGTTCTTACCAGCTGTTCTATGTCCCTATCCATATTGTACCACCAGCAATGCCGCCGAGCCATTTGCTTCATTTTAACTATACCCCAGTGGCCTGTGTGCAGTATCTTGAGCACTAGCAACTGCTGAGTTTGCGGCTCCACAACCCGATAATCATCTAGTAGAAGAACCCCCTTCCGCGATGACATTGAAAAACGCCGTTCAAACACTGGCTTGGCCATATCGCTTGGGCACCTCTCAGGCCATCCATCTGACACATACTTCAGAACTAGTTTTAGTGCTGGGTCCTTGGACGTTTCTGCTGCTATGGCTTTAGCGTCAATGGGAAAACTACTTATTGTGGCTTGCTGAGTTTCCTCCAACCACGCACATGCTTCTTCCGATTGCTCAAAGTCGTTGTCCCCTCCAAGTGGCAACCGAGACAAGGCATCTGCATTTCCATGTGGGCTGCTAGACCGATATTTGATGTTGTAGTTATAACTCATGAGAGTGATGGCCCAACGTTGGAGACGCGCGAGTGTGTACATTGGAAGTTTCTTGTCAGGGTGAAAAAGGGAAACAAGTGGTTTGTGGTCGGTCAGAAGCTCAAAAGATCGTCCGTACAAGTATTGATGGAACTTCTTGACCCCAAAAATTATTGATAATGCTTCTTTTTCAATTTGGCTATAATTTTTCTCGTGGTCATTCAGCGTTTTTGAGGCAAATGCAATAGGATGCTCTGACCCATCTGGATACCGCGTGGACAGCACTGCGCCCACTCCATACGCAGATGCATCTGTTGCTAGGATGAGAGGGTATTCACTACGATATATGACTAATCTGGCGGCATTGAGGATATGGTTCTTAACCTTCTGAAATGCTTCTTCCTGAGGCTTACCCCACTGAAATCTAGTGTCCTTCTTCCGCAACGCATTGAGTGGGCCTACCACTGATGAGAAATTTGGTATGAATCTGTGGTAGTAGTTCACTTTCCCTAAAAACGATTGCAATTCACCTAGATTCACTGGCCGTTTTAGATTCTTGATTGCTTCAAGGTTGGTCTCACATGGCTTTACCCCATGCTCCGTGAGTTGGTTTCCTAAGTATTCAACCGCTTTCTGGAAGAAACAACATTTTTGTAAATTGCAACGGAGACCCTGCTCCGTGAGGCGTTCAAATAGTTTGTTCAAATTGGATAAATGCTCTTCGTCTGTTGCTCCTGTCACGATAATGTCGTCCAAATAATTTGCACATCCCGGAATCCCAGCTATCACCCGCTCAATTAAAGCCTGGAAAATTGCTGGCGCACTGGCAATACCAAATGCTAAGCGCTGATATTGGAACAAGCCAAAGGGAGTGTTGATCACGACTAGTTTTTTAGCTTCGTCGTCCATCTCCAACTGCAAATAGGCATCAGATAGGTCGATCTTTGAAAATCTTTTACCATTTCTCAGTTTATGCAGCAGCTCTTCCACTCGAGGCAGTGGATATTGCTCAATATCCAGCTGTGGGTTAACTGTTACCTTGAAGTCCCCGCACATACGAATTTTCCCATTGGGTTTAGGAACCACGACTATGGGAGCGGCCCAGTCACTGAATTTGATTGGTTTCACAATCCCTGCCTGGACCAGGCGCTCTATTTCTTTTTCCACCGCTTCGTGCTGCGAGAACGGTATAGGGCGAGGCTTGAAAAATTTGGGACGTGCGTCTGTTTTTAAGCGTAGAGATACTTTGTATGACCGGCAGGTACCCAACCCGGGCTCAAAAAGTGCTCCAAACTGCTTACATATCCTGTCCAATTTCTGTTTCACAGCTTCATCACTACCTGTCAACGAATTTATCACTAGATTAGGGGCTGATAGAGTTATTTTGAAGGCGTGGAACCATGGAGTTCCAAAAATGTTCACCCCTTCCAGAGAATCTGTAACTAGAAGCCTTAGTTTGCGGGTTGTGTCCTGCAGCTTTACTGAGGCTGTAAACCAACCCAACAAAGGAATTTTTGAACCTCCGTAACCCTGCAGTTTCGAGGATGCTGGGTTCAACCTTGGGGCTCCAATTTCTTTATGAGTTGTCACCATAATCATGGAACAGGTAGCACCCGAATCCAATAACATGCGAGTTGGTACATCATTAATTGATAGGTCAATATAATACCGCGAACCAGATTGTACTGTTTGTGAGGATTCCATTGATTGTACCTCTTCTACCCAAAAAGCTGACTTTGATTTCGAACAACATACTTCTTTTAGATGTCCCAGTTTCCCACACTCATTGCAAGTGGATCTGTAATGTGGACAGTTGCGGCGGGGATGTTTAATGATGCAATTCCTACATGATTTAAAATAATTAGGACAATTTGTTTGGCTTGGTTCGTCAGATCCTGATGAACCCGTTGAATGAGAGGTCCTAGATCGAGGGCGCTCAATCTTACGTTTCAACCTGTCCGAGCCAGGCGAACTATCCCTGCTTCGACTCCTGGCTCCCCTGTACTTTGATGAGAGTACACTAACTGAATCGAGCGGCCCCATCCCTACTTTCCCACTTTCGATTATACTATTTGCAGCTGTAGTGGTCTCGTACGTTCTAGCTATGGCAAGTACCTAGTTTAGGGAAGGGTTCGTCAGCTGTAATGCGCGTTGTCTGACCTGATCGTGAGGAGTCTGGAGAATCAAAACATCGCGTAAACTTTCGTCGACCAATGATTGGTTGCAACCTTCTTTAGGGCAGATAAAATTACAATCTCGAGCGATGCCTCGTAGCTCTGTTACCCATTCCGCGTAAGTCTGATTGGGCTTCATCTCTGATCGGTAGAGCTGAAAACGAGATGCTAAAATATGGGTTCCCTGTTTATAGAACGTTATTTTTTCAAGCAAAATCGGGAAAGGATGATTAGCCACATCACTCATTCCAAACAACTTCTGAAGCAAAGAGAATGTCTCAGCACCGACCCAAGAAATAAAATAAGCACGCTTTTTATCGTCACATTCTACATTGTACGCCTTAAAATGCTGGTCTAGCCTTAAACGATCCGAGTCCCATGTTTCATTAACTGGCTCGAATTCTCGGAAAGCTGGAACGAATGCCTGTGGGTGGGTAGTAGATAGTTGACGAGAAGACTCACCAACATTATTGCACCTTTGTAGTAGTGTAGTCATCATTTGAGTTTGACTTTCGATGAACTGTCTCATGAATGCCTGAAAATCTTGAGGAGGCTGGTCCCCTCCTCCTCCTTGAGCCATTTCCTCGTCGCCAATGAAGTGTTTGTCAAAGAAGAGTTACGCAGTCATTGAGAAGAACGAATGTGAAATCAAGAACGCGCATAATTTGCTAAATCATTCGCAACTGAAAATTGAGTTGCTAACACCAAACAACAAAAGTGAACGCCGTCGTCAACGATGCTACATCAGTTGAGCGGTGGGAAGCCACCCACTGAGTGGAAAAAATCCACAGTCATGCAGCTTGGATAAAAGAGCGAATTTTAGAAGAAATGACTGATTTTATGTAAAATGTTTCTATTTCACTGGTTTCATAACAAAAATTGTTTCCTTTTGGTTTATTATCTTCGATAATTAACCATTGGAATCGCCCAAAGAAAAAAAAATTTTAACCCCCCCTCAAAATTTGTTGGTTTACGTTTCAAGACACGTAGATTCAGAAAATCGAATAAAAAAAACTCTGCAAATTCTTGACACAACGGTTCATTATCTTCTTTGTACAGATCACCCTTCTGTCTAGATCACTAGGTCTAAAGTCTAGATCCTAAATGTTAGATTAATTATTATTATCAATTTTATCAAGTACCTAGTGAAAATTATTATAATTTATTGTTAGGTATTAATAATTCGTATTTATTATTAATAATAATTATTATTAATTATGATTAATTAATACGATATAATTCTGGGGTTTTTAATACTACGCCGGTAATAATTTTTCTATAAAATAAGTACCTACCAACAAACATTCGAAATTACCTTCGATTCCGTAGCACGAAACGCACCTCAGAACAACAAACTCGACATCACTTAAGCCATATGATGTTCCAAAGAGCTTGTTAGTATGAAAATGGACCTGTATTTCAACAGTTTGAGTCAAGATCGTGTTGTGAGGCACAATCTTTGAGCCGTCATTGTGAAATAACGGCTGGTCGTACAAAGCTGCGGATGGTCTTAAAAAATTCTACGGAACAAACTCTATCTAAATATGAAATAAAAAACATACCGTTCTATATGAATTTTTCGAGATATGGAATTTTCAAAATTTCAAAATTCGTTTTGAACCCCTTCCCCTTGACCTAGGGTTATGAAAAGTTTCGAGGACCATTGTGGGGCTGGTCCAAACCCAGAAACCAAATTTCGTAATTTTAGCTCAACGCTAACTGGGCAAAGTGGCGCGGACGGCGGACGGCGTACGGCGTACGGCGGACGGACGGATTTTTTTTTATTCGATTTTCTGAATCTACGTATCTTGAAACGTAAACCAACAAATTTTGAGGGGGGGTTAAAATTTTTTTTTCTTTGGGCGATTCCAATGGTTCATTATCGAAGATAATAAACCAAAAACTCTGCAAATTCTTGACACAACGGTTCATTATCTTCTTTGTACAGATCACACTTCTGTCTAGATCACTAAGTCTAAATTTCTAGATCCGAAATGTTAGATTAATTATTATTATCAATTATCACTAATTATTAACAATTTTATCAAGTACCTAGTGAAAATTATTATAATTTATTGTTAGGTATTAATAATTCGTATTTATTATTAATAATGATTATTATTAATTATGATTAATTAATACGATATAATTCTGGGGTTTTTATTAAGTACTACGTCGGTAATAATTTTTCTATAAACCAACAAACATTCGAAATTACCTTCATTTCCGTAGCACGAAACGCACTTCAGAACAACAAACTCGACATCACTTGAGCCATATGATGTTCCAAAGAGCTTTTAGTATGAAAATGGACCTGTATTTCAACAGTTTGAGTCAAGATCGTGTTGTGAGGCACAATCTTTGAGCCGTCATTGTGAACGAACGGCTGGTCGTACAAAGCTGCGGATGGTCTTAAAAAATTCTACGGAACAAACTCTATCTAAATATGAAATAAAAAACATACCGTTTTATGGGAATTTTTCGAGATATGGAATTTTCAAAATTTCAAAATTCGTTTTGAACCCCTTCCTCTTGACCTAGGGTTATGAAAAGTTTCGAGGACCATTGTGGGGCTGGTCCAAACCCAGAAACCAAATTTCGTAATTTTAACTCAACGCTAACTGGGCAAAGTGGCGCGGACGGCGGACGGCGGACGGCGGACGGCGTACGGCGGACGGCGTACGGCGTACGGCGTACGGCGTACGGCGGACGGACGGATTTTTTTTTATTCGATTTTCTGAATCTACGTATCTTGAAACGTAAACCAACAAATTTTGAGGGGGGGTTAAAATTTTTTTTTCTTTGGGCGATTCCAATGGTTCATTATCGAAGATAATAAACCAAAAACTCTGCAAATTCTTGACACAACGGTTTATTATCTTCCTTGTGCAGTTCACCCTTCTGTCTATACCAGACTGTGTTGCAAATCGGCACCATACCATATTCTCACCGTACTCATACCATACCATACGAATTTCTTTTCTGTCTTATCATACTGTACTAAATCATACATACAATAATATACCTTACCATACTCATACCATGTCATACAAACCGAGTGAATATTGAAATGTCATCCATTTCTGACCTATATTTAAAATTTCAAGTATCTAGCTCATCATCAAAATTTAATTTGTTTAAACAAATAGGTATTATTTAAACAATTTTACGGACAAGAAACCGAGTGAATATTGCATTGTGATCCATTTCTGACCTACCTATATTTAAAATTTCAAGTATCTAGCTCATCATCAAAATTTAATTTGTTTAAACAAAAAGGTATTATTTAAACAATTTTACAGATAAGAAAACGAGTAAATATTGCAATGTGGTCTATCCCCGACTCACGGTTAAAATTTCTAGACTGTAGTTTACCGGGAAGATGACAAAAGGTAGTTTTATTCTGGGCGTCTGAGGTTTGGGTCACATAACGGCCGTTTTCGACGCGAAAGATTAGTGTTTTTCCTAAACCTTTGCGCGCTCACTGTGAACGAACGGCTGGTTGCACAAAAATCCAATTGGTCTTAAAAGATTCGTAATTTTTCAGGTCATTCAAAAGTGAACTGAAAATTACACGTTTCAGTTAAATATTCTGAGATATGACATTGTCGAAATTTTAAATTTCGTTTTGAACCCCTTCCCCTTGACCTAGGGTTATGAAAGGTTTCGAGGACCATTGTGGGGCTGGTCCAAACCCAGAAACCGAATTTCGTAATTTTAACTCAACGCTAACTGGGCAAAGTGGCGCGGACGGCGTACGGCGTACGGCGTACGGCGTACGGCGTACGGCGTACGGGGGACGGCGTACGGCGGACGGACGGATTTTTTTTTATTCGATTTTCTGAATCTACGTGTCTTGAAACGTAAACCAACAAATTTTGAGGGGGGGTTAAAATTTTTTTTTCTTTGGGCGATTCCAATGGTTCATTATCGAAGATAATAAACCAAAATCCGTCCGTCCGCCGTACGCCGTACGCCGTCCGCGCCACTTTGCCCAGTTAGCGTTGAATTAAAATTACGAAATTCGGTTTCTGGGTTTGGACCAGCCCCACAATGGTCCTCGAAACTTTTCATAACCCTAGGTCAAGGGGAAGGGGTTCAAAACGAAATTTAAAATTTCGACAATGTCATATCTCAGAATATTTAACTGAAACGTGTAATTTTCAGTTCACTTTTGAATGACCTGAAAAATTACGAATCTTTTAAGACCAATTGGATTTTTGTGCAACCAGCCGTTCGTTCACAGTGAGCGCGCAAAGGTTTAGGAAAAACACTAATCTTTCGCGTCGAAAACGGCCGTTATGTGACCCAACCTCCAGACGCCCAGAATAAAACTACGTTTTTCATCTTCCCGGTAAACTACAGTCTAGAAATTTTAACCGTGAGTCGGGGATAGACCACATTGCAATATTCACTCGGTTTCTCATCTGTAAAATTGTTTAAATAATACCTTTTTGTAATAATACAAATTAAATTTTGATGATGAGCTGTTGACTTGAAATTTTAAAAATAGTTCAGAACTGGATCACAATGCAATATTCACTCGTTTTCTTGTCTGTAAAATTGTTTAAATAATACCTATTTGTTTAAACAAATTAAATTTTGATTATGAGCTAGATCTTACTTGAAATTTTAAATATAGGTCAGAAATGGATGACATTTCAATATTCACTCGGTTTGTATGACATGGTATGAGTATGGTATGGTATATTATTGTATGTATGATTTGGTATAGTACAGTATGGTATGATAGGAAAGAAATTCGTATGGTATGGTATGAGTACGGTGAGAATATGGTATGGTGCCGATTTGCAATACAGTCTGGTATAGACAGAAGGGTGATCTGCACAAGGAAGATAATAAACCGTTGTGTCAAGAATTTGCAGAGTTTTTCTGAGAGTAACGCCTCAGTTTATAGATTTTTCAACGCTGAACACGATGTTGAAGTCGATGTGTCACACTCATTTGAAAGCCCATTAAATTTCCGATCGATCCGCGGCGCAACTCTACGATAATTTTTCTGACCACCGATCAACTTTGATATTTTCGGAAAATGGTAGATGTTGGATTCATTCACGCATTTTTGGCCGTGGATTAGCCAAATCGATTGAGATTTAGTTCGAGATTAGAGCAGATGAACCGTGAAGAACATCTCAAGTAACAGCCACGTTTCTTCATCTTCAAAGTGCTCCAGTTTGGGGACGGAACAAGACATTGCAATTCTGACTCCACCATCATGTTCAGCGTAAAGAAACCTTTAAAATGAGGAGCCACTTGTCAGTCGGTTTAATTTTTGGAATTTATGGGCAATTATAAATATATATATATACATATGATTTCATATATATAAATACATGTATATGAGTTTTGTGTTTTTTTGGCAGTGAATTCAGGATGTTCTGAAACGGATTGTGAAATGAACATTTTTCGAAAATTCGAGTTTTAAAATGTTTGGACCGAGGACAATAGCTTCCTTTTCTTCATGAAATTCGGTAATATAACAATTCATGAAATCCCGTTGAAATAATGGAGCTTTCTGGGCGTGAATAGCGATACTGCTGATCGTATGGGAATTTTGACGAATTGCTAGTATTGTACAAATCAGACCATTTCGGTTCCATTTACATGCATTTTTGCTAATCTACAATCTACTAATGTAGTAAGTACAGAGATTAAAACTGCTGATTTGACGGGGTCATCAAAGATATCTTCTTCTTCTCCGTGGTTGTTCATGTTTCTGCTTTTGCTACAACGATTCGTGTTAACTCACACCTCACAAATTATCAGCTACGTCGTTTCAACTTATACGCCACAACTGCAGCTCCTCCAGACTTGACTCGTTGCTCACAGCAATTGCGCTGTTCGCTTCCCACGTTCAAATTCTTGTGGGAAAATTTTGTTGTTCTCAACGCCACGGCTTATTTGTTCACGCATGCGCTCGTAGAGAGAAGTGATTTCCTCTTCCCCCGTCTTATTAAATCTATCAGTCCGAGAACCGCGCCCGCAAGTTTCTGACTTTGATAACTTCAATCTCCGACCAAAGTAATAGAAGGTTCCCACGGGGTCTACACTACCCAATCCGGGGTAATTGGTAGCGAAAGAACTCGGTCAGCCCACGAAGGATTTGAGCTTCTTTTTTTGCGTTTAAAAATTTGCATAATTCAATACTTTGGATGAGGTCTATTAGTGAGAAGATGATGAATCGCTCTCAAATAAAAATTAGTTGCGTCACGTTTCCGCTGTGCGGGACTATGTGTGGCGCCTCTGGGACAAAAAATTTGGTCCTCTGAAGTTGATTCATAAGAACGAAAGAGATTTTGACTCAATTAATTTTTTCAGGATTTATAGCCTGTGATATTATATAGCAAGATGAATTCTAATGAAGAGCAGTTTGATTTGGTACGAATAAGTGAGTTCATCATAATAGGCTTAACTAAAAATATACAACCCTTACTTCGATCTGTAGTACCTACAAGAAACTCCACTCAGAAGTTCATTTTTGAAAATACAGAGTGAATCGAAATACGGATTACGTGAATGTTGGTTATCGATAGTATATAATACGTATACGTATTATACGTATTTATACATAAAGGCTTGTAGATTAGATTTCTTCAGTACGTTTTTTAGAGTGACAACCGGAAAAGATATGAAAATTAACGGCGTCCATCGTCCATCCAATCCCATGAACGACCTCCGCAGCGGTCTGAATAACATTTTCGGCTGTTCATAAATATTTAAGCCATTAACTAACTACCCACTCAACGAGCAAGTAGATTTCTTCTGCACCTAATACAGGAAATGGTGAATTTTAATCGCTTTTAGTTGGTGATAATAGGTCAAAATCTTTGGCAAGGCCACCGATTCGAGATCAGGGGATTATAATTTTGAATTTGAAAATGTACGAAGTGGTTAAGAGTAACTGGTGACATGGTAACGGAATGCAAAATGACACGTAGAAGAGCAGTGCAAGTCAGCCTCGCATCAGAAACCAGAATAATAACACATAACAACTGAGATTGTATGCAATTTTTTATTCTTACACATTATAGGCATTCGAATAAGATACTCGCACATGCAGTAGAGCGTCGATAATAATAAATTGGGACTAGACCTCATCAGGATCACTAAAAAATCCAGATTTTCGAGAGTAGGCTGTTTTTATGCTCTAGAATTACAGAAACCTAACTGGAACCTTGAGAATTCACTTAAATATTTGTGTGTAAACAACTTAAGTTAAAGAATACTACACGCTCTATACATTGTCGGGGGCCCTTCAAAAAGTCTTTAATGGATTTCTGTATTGCAGTAGTTGCATTGGGTATTTTTTACGGACGTGAATCCGGATTATTGACGTTCTACTGTGCCCAAGGAATGAATGTTACTAAATGGTTTCATCGTGCGATAAATTTGTTTTGAAATACCCGTTAACGGACGGTTACTATCAAACACTGTGGGTTGGAAATATATTCATGACTATAGTCCCCAGGAAAACCCGTTTAAAAAGGAATAGGAAACTTTCTTAAGAAATATCGCCTACAGGAGTTTTATGTAGCGACAGGACATTGTAAGCCACCGATCGAGCAGGGGAGGACCATAAAATATATCATTACGAGCTTCCCTTTTAGAAGTCTAATCGTCGTGTGATGGAGTACATTACTGAAGTTCTAACCGCGTCATACGGCCCGAACCGAGACGGAGCGGACTGTGGGCGTACACGATTATTCCGCACGATTTTTATCGGGCAAACTACGAAACTATCTTGTCCGTTTTTATCGTGTCGCCTACCAAACACGCCCCGATAGCTTGAAAAATACGGAATCCCATTTGCTCAACAATCCGTTGCCTCGTTTCGTTTCGTCTCGGATGCCCCTTCGAAAATTCGTATGGGAGCTCCCGGGCGGATGCCGTAAATCAAATTGGTACGACCGGGCGGTTTTTGGAACGGGGGGGGGGGGGGAGGGCGTCGGGAAAAAGTTTAGTTTACGAACTGTTGCGTTTTAACGGCGGGACTCTTCCTTTCGACGACAACTTTATATTCAATCGGTTTCTAAACTTGATCTCTCGAAGAACTCAATCCTAATGGAACTGGAGACGATCTTATGCAGAAAAATCCACAGTCATGCAGCATGGCTATAAGAGCAAATTTTCTAGAATGTCTCTATTTGACTGATTTTGTACAAAAACATAACCTCAGTTTAGATTTTTCAACGCCCGATTCTGCCCATCTACGAACTTAGCCTTTTAATTGCCAAGTAAGGTTTTATTTGTGCAAATTTGAACTTTTTATCTGAAAATGTATCGATACCCCCTATCTACAATCACTTACCGACTGGCCGGCTGCGGAGAACCCTTTACCTGTGACCGCGCTCCCGAAAACCACTCCTCTCGCGCGACGTTGCGGAAAACCCCTTAAATGGCAATTTTGGCAAAAATGACTCTTTTACTTATTTCAATAAAGCATTAAGTCTCTTCCATCTGTTGAAATATGAAAACCCGAAATGGCGTTGTGAGTTTTCTACGTGTTCAAAATCGGCCTAACCTAACCTAACCTAGCCGGACAGTCGGTAAGTGGTTGAAGATAGGGGGTATCGGTATATATATAAAAAATATCTTTCAATATCTTTCTCAAGAAAAGGTGAGAAGAAATTTACCCACCTATTCGGAAAACAAACGACTTGTTAACTTGGATACTTGGATACTTAACTGACTTTATAAATTCTATTCATAAATTTTATTCAATCGAGTAAAATTTTAATGAAATGGATAAGTAATCGTTTAACAAGGCGTTATTTATAAAGAAATTCCTTGTATTCATATAATCTTGGAGAAATTACGTGTAATGGGAATCATCAGTAACCTAATCTTTGAAGGATTTGCAACTTTTGATTTGAATATAAAAATCTCGTGCGATGTATAATTTAAATGAGTACACTCGTATTTCCTACTTAACGATCCACGGCCAAGCCCGATTAGCCATTCGACAACCGATTTCTACGCGTCCCACGCTGGGGCACCCTGTCAACTCTCCGATCCGACATTGGAAATGTCCGCTCATAGTTGACTTTTTTATACAGCAACATAATCTAAATAGTGATTCAAACAGTACGAAACCCGCGTTTTTCAACTCCAAGTCATAAACTTGCTCACTCGATTCTCAAAGTGCAATGGGGGGATCGTGTTATTCTCATGTCGAGATTATGTTAGCAACTTACGTTAGAGGCGATCGTATAAATATCACGGTTTATCGACTAGAATATTTTTCTATGGTTTTTTCGGTCTGGATTCTACGGTTTACGTTTCATACAACGAGTGGACGACAGGGTTATGCGCTCATTATGTATTAGTTGCATTTACATAAATGTCTCCTAAGTAACGCTATACTGAGAAGAACCATGTTGAATTTTAACATCTAAATAAAGTATAGTTCGGTTTTCTTTAAGTTCTCCATATGCATAATGAGGATGTACAAGTAGTAATTCATCTAATGTTTTTCACTAATGTTTTCCATCTAAAGTACAGAATAGATCTGATCTATGTAAGACAATATCTATTTTGGTTTAGTACAAAACATTCGGAGTTCATTAACTCAAAATTCGTGAGGACATGAGGACGTCTAACAATTAGCTACTAGCCCTACATAATCCAAGGCAGGAATAGTACGAGTAGGAGTAGTAGCAGGAGGTGGTTCACTTAACGTTACCCGTCATATTGGTTCGGATTTTTGTTCGACCTTCTTTCCATATAAAGTTTTAAATGTGATAACTGGCAAGATCGTTCGCGAATCCACAGATAACTCGAGACATGGAGGTTAGAATTCAAGAGCTTTCAATACGATGACAGGCGGAGCTAAGTCAATAAACCCTGAAGGAATTTCATCGCCCCTATTCAAAATCCCTAAGCCGAACACCACCTTTGAATGGCGATTTTCATGTATGAAGAAGCTCGATTGTGCAGATATCAATACGTCTCTATTTAGAATAGAGGACTCAACGAATCTCCGCCCTATTGAACATTCGCTTATTGGAAACTGGAATTCTGTATATGTAGTCGGGATAAGCCGCAAATGAGATCTCAGGCAGGAAGGGGCTCTCGAGGCACGGCCTCCCGAGAATTCCGAAGGACCCGCCTTATATTCTCTTTCATTAATGAAATTCAAAGAGTGTTAAGAAGAATGAATGAAGTTGGCTTCCCTGGGAGCGGAAAAAGACGGGCGCGGGAACGGACGGTTTCTCACCACGGCTGGGATTGAACCATTCTCTGTAGGTTTCTTTTGGGTCTAGAAATATATCCTCGAATTGTATCCAGAAATGACTTTGTGTTCCGGTTCACTGGAAACCACGGCACTTCGTTTCAATTAGAGATTGTGAATAGACGCTCATCACATGTAAAACATCGTGGTACCAAAGTTGAAAGTATATCGGTACTTTCTCGTTCCAACTTCACCCCATTGAAGCCTCACTTCGATAAACCTGTCAACAATACGTATACTAGGTTGGCGCAAAGCATTACTCTAACCCTCCTCCATCAACAAGTCGATTTAAATATTCCGACGGTGCCCTTGTAATGAAATTGGACTTTTTAACTAAAAGCCGCGTCGACACTCTCATTCCTCTGAAAGTGATTCATCGATCATCCCACAGTTTTGGACCCAGATAACGATCAGAGACCTTCGTCGTTGGTCGACCTTTCTCGAGGGTCCGAAGATTTCGGAACGAACCATTCAACCACAGCACAACTGAAATATATCAATCCAATGCAATTTCCTCGTAAATTCAGTTACGGCAGTCCTTCGTCAGGTGTCAAAAAAGAGGCTTCAATTCTTATCGTGTAAGGCACAAAACATGCTACACCAAAGGATGATTCAGATGAACCATTTGGCGAATCATTGCATTTATTGATTTGAATACAGTGATCATAACATCCATGTTGACAAAACTGCATTTCAAACCCAGTATCCACAACAAGAATCCAATTAGTTCAAATACCGATCAGTGCCGATCATTTAGTTATAGCTATCTCTTCCTGAAGTCGCTGCAACTCTTGATCTGTATGAAATTCGAGGCCATAAAAATACGTATACCAATACCGTTATAGACGAGTGCGGAACGATAATGTACTTTCAAGAGGACGAGGAAACAGGAATACACGAGTAGAAAAAAGTTACTGAATGAATTCATACTTTGCATTCCGTTGGGTCTTTCTCACGGAATTTTTTCCTGCACGAAAGTCTTACCGTGTAAAAGCCCCGTGAAAGGGGATTTTTCCATCTTTAATCCGTCGGCGTACATAAAACCGAATTTTTAATTGCAAGGCTCCCATGTGAATTCGTTTGGCCGGGGAACTGTAACTTTCATTCTGATTCCCGTATCTTTCAAGGAATTTATCCGGAATCGGAATCTTTGCGTAACGATGGTGACGTGGCGATTGGAGTTCGTTTAAAATTATTCAAGAGTATTAAATACTGTAAATTTTACAGTTGTCTTGTATCAACACTGAGGTAACAAGAAATGCGCAGATCGACTCAAACCCAATAGGATTTGTATTTATTGTATAATAAGATTGCAACTAAAAAGTCAGTCCACACCCTCAACTCCTTTATGACATTCAATCCCTGAGCATGAAACAGACCCGCTGAAAGGGATCAAGCAGAAAATTAAACGTTACTCCGTCTGTTATGAGCGCTTTGAAGTTTGACAGGCAGGTAACATGATCCCTACAACGTTCGCTAATCGCGGCGTTTCCGTTCCTCAGCAAATCATTTTCTCGCGGAAACTCGGAAATTAACACGCAACATGTGTAAGAAAGCGAAAAGTGTATCTTTGGCTTAACCGGTGGAAACCTCGAAGGAGATATTAAAATAATTCTTTAATGATGAGGAAAACACCGGAAGACCTGGGATTACAACCGAGATGGACACCTTCTGTTTTTTTTTTCAGACTTCTCAGGAAAAACGGCGGATGTTGTCCAACGAGATATGGGACGAAGGTTTATGGAAATGGTACTAAATGGAAACCAGCTTTATTTCAACAGTCATTTTCTTACAGATCGTATGGCCCATAAACGCGGATAGGCAATAGAGCTCATGCTCATGCAGTCACGCTACTTAAATCCATGTCTAACAACGCCCAATGTATAAAATGTAAATGTTTTTCGTACATTCTGATGAACCATCGACAATAGAGACCTTTCAACGACTGCAAGTAAGTAATCTTCAATAACAAGTGTATCTTCAAAATGCTGTAAGTTAGAGTTGATTAGACTCTAATCATTAGAGTATAATTATTATACGGAATAATTGGAATAATGAGCTGAAAAATATAGTTCATTACACAATTGTAAATTTACCTACAAATCTGAAATGCGCAATTTAGGCTCGTTACTCCATTAATTTTTTTTGAAATGCAGCAATTGTCTGCAAACAGTTTATTATTTTCTGTATTGATAATTGTTCTGCTTACAACATCCTAGCGAGCACCATCCTTAACTTAGCAGAATAAAATTTATTCATTGTATGCAGAACAATGATCAATACAGAAAATAATAAACCGTTTGCAGACAATTGCTGCATTTCAAAAAAAAAATTTTGGGATTTTACATATCTTGAAACATAAGCCCACAAATTTTGAGCAGATTGTAATGAAAAAGACTATCAAACTTTACCTTTAGAAAGGTTTTAGGTATTGCGCTAAAAAAGAACACTCATATTGGAAAATGTAACTGTTGGGAATTTGGGAAAAGGCATGGTAACGGGTCCCGTTAAACGGGATAACAATTACATGTGTTATAAAATGCCTCAGAGATGTTGAAACAGAGGTTTTCTTTGTCGATTTCAGTGGTTAATAATAATAATTATTATTACCTAACCAATTATTGTTGATAATAAACCAAAAAGCGCATATGAATCGTATGCATTTCCACTACGCAACGGTACCCAGTTCAACTATGATGCAAAATCATCTTAGACAGATCGCAATTAATTGGTCCTGAGAAGGCCGGATACTGAGGCGGAGAAAGTTCCCACAGGCTCCAAAGACGGGTGGGACAAGCGATGGACAGAGACGACCGATTTCCATTAGAAATCGATTTCATCTCCTACTGTGGCGCGTGGAAGCCGATTTCGGAATAAGTGTCCAATACAGAGATCACGTAAGGAAATTTTTTCAACTGGATTTCAAATGCTAGCAGGGGGCATTGATGTGAAACGATCGGCATTCAACAAATTGACAATCCGCGTCTTATTTCAGCTCCAGTACATTCTAAAAATAAATACCGAGTTATGAGAGAGAGAGAGAGAGAGTTTTTGAGAGAGTTTTGTTTATTTGTTGCCATTATACCGTAGAGCACATTGCAAATGTTCCTATCTACACTTGCTTTGCAGTTTTTTTTTTTTTTTTTTTTTTTTTTTTACCGAATGGTTAATAAAATTTTCAACCAAAAGCACAAAAATCTCGCAATTTTAGGGCGCCTACGCACTTGCGATTTTCAGCCGCGCGATTTAATCGCCCCAGAAATGAAACACACAGAAATCAATGGATGAACGCGCACCTGCGATAATAAATGTTTAGAAAAAGTCACAGGAGGTTCTATTTTTCGGGCGGCGCGGTTAAGGCGGGGGAAAATGTGAAACACAGAAATGAATAACCTTGCACAAGCGGTAGTTCAGTCTCTTGGGTCTTCGCTCTTGGGATTTTCCATCCTGCATTCACGATGTCAGTGCATGATGATTCATTTAGTGATGATGACGTGTCATCACAGTTGTTTATTGACTGTAATTTACTTATATCGGAAGTTGAAAAACGACCTGCTATTTTCAATAAGAAAAGTGTGGAATACAGTGACCGGAATTTGAAAGATAAGATGTGGAATGAAGTTTGTTAGGTTGTGATCAAGAACTGGAATGGACTATCAGGAAAGGAGAAACTAATGAACTGCATGTATTTTATAGAAATCAAGGATTTTTTCATCCCAAGTTTATTTACAAAATTGCGATACAAGTTTTGTACAGAAAAATTATTATTTATAATAATAGTACTCAATCAATTACATCTGAAAACAAATGCTAAGGTGCAAAGTGCATTGGTTTGCACGACCTATATCTTGTCGTATTTTTTTTGCTCTCAGAGCCAACGCCACGACACATGATATCTCCAAGACATCCATTATCGCACTACCGCAGCCGCTGGTGCGTGAGCGGTGATGACATGCTGCAGCCGCGATTTTTTAACCGCGATTAAATCGCGCGGCTGAAAATCGCAAGTGCGTAGGCGCCCTCAGGAGCGGTTGGCTCATTTCCGCAAATGTATACGCCAAATTCCTTGAAAAGCTCAATTATCTGCGGACCCTCCTCCGACCCATTGTCCGCATCTCCAGTTTTATTCCAGCAAAAAAAGTCTCCGAGAATGTTATTCGAACAATTAGATTACTATTTACTATCCCCAGTCAATCTTTCTGGAACTGGGGTCACGTTTTATCTAATCAGCTTATTTCGACTTTGATTCCTGTCACCGAATAGCTCTTTGATTAGATTTACATACACAAGTTCATCCCGAGGCGTTTACTTTCTATTCGGCTCAATATTTTTTTTTTTTTTTGAAAGATTTTATTGCTCCAAGTAATAACTTATTAACAATATTATTTTGAAACTAGGGCACATACTATTCAAAGCTTAGATACATCACTGAGTTTTGTTCATTAGCGAATTTTCGAAGAAAAGGAAGCTATTGTTCTCGGTCCAAAATTTTTAAAACTCGAAATTCCGCAAAATTTGTATACCAAAATCCGTTTCAGACCATCCTGAATTCACTGCCAAAAGACACAAAAAATCATATGTATATATTTATGTATTTATATTTTGCAAATAGAAAATGAAATGGAGATCAATCACATTTAAAGCGAAAATCATAGAAAAATATACCTCAATATTTCGGCTGGTGGCCGTGATCACGAGACTGCGGGGAAGGTTCCATGGGGTTACGATGTCGGAATTCCATGCTACCTCTATTCCATTGTAGTTCTGCGCGAAGTGTAGATGAGGAAGACGTGGAGGAAGGGGGAAAATGAGTAGAAAGAATGGGCAGGAAGATAGAGGATGAGAGAGAAAGAAAGAGAGCATTGGAAGAAAAGAAAAAAAGAGAGGAAGAGAAGAAGAGAAAGAGAGAAAGAGAAAAAAAAATTTATAAAAATAAAATAAAATAAAATTAAATTAAAAATATATATAAAAAATATAAATAAAGTAAATAAAAATAAATAAATAAAAATAATAAAATAAAATAAATAATATTTAAAAAAAGGAAAAAAAAAGAGGTGCCGGTTTTGGTATTGCTATTGTCGGTTTTTGTTGATGCCTGGTTCTTTGTGGGCCCCCAGAAGTCTTATATATGCTTGTTCAGCGTCCCTGACTCCCACTGGCGTAGCATTATCTCCTAGGCACTCTATCAGGCTCAGCGAGAAGCAATCATCAAATGACGTGGCATCATGAATTAGGGCGTGTCGGCTTACTGGTAGGTCGTAATTATTGGAGACGGATGAGCGGTGGTTGTTCATGCGGAGGTTTAATTGTGTTTCAGATTTTCCAATATAAAAGGCAGGGCAATGGGTGCAGGAGAGCATGTAAACGCAGTTCTTAGATTTGCAGTTGGCCGTTGTAGAGATGGTATATTGGTTTGTGGAATTGGCTGTAGAAATTGATGGGGGCTGGCTGATTAAGTTGCACGTTCTGCATCTAGGTCTGTTGCAGGCTGTTAGGCCAGTGGAGCCTATTAGAGGTGCTGGGCTCTTGGGGGATAGGATGTTAGAAAGGTTGGCTGGACGACGGAAGACAAGAGATGGAGGAGCTGAAAGCAGGTCGGATCTAATAGTGCCTCTCAAATGAGTGTCATAGAGTTGCTTTAGAATAGTATTTATGGCCTGTACTCCAGGGAAGTACGTTGTGCATAAATCAACTTTATTAGTACGAGCTTGACGGGTTTGTGGCCGCGGGTTTCCGTCTGGTGGTATTAGTAGTCGGTCCATGATTTGTTTTGGGTAGCCTCGTCGTGTCAAAGCTGTCCTGAGTTAATCCAGAAACCTCGCTTTTCCCTCCACATCTGAGCACAATCGATGCCCTCTCACGGAGAGAGAATAGGGTATGGATTTCTTGGTGTGAGATGGGTGGCTGCTGGTATAGTGGAGGTAATTTTGATGGTTTGTCGGCTTTTGATGGATGGATGTAGTTATTTGGCCATTTTGCAGGGTTATCTCTAGGTCTAAATAGTTAATTTGACGTTCAGAAATGTCATACGTGATGGAGATGGAATACATTGTATTTAGGTGGTTTAAAAATACCATCAATGACTCCCGACCATGTTCCCACACCATAAATCCATCGTCAAGGAATCTCTTGTAAAAACATGGTTCCAATACCTCTTGGAGGTGGTGTGTCTCTATCCAGGCCATGTAGAGATTGGCGTAACTGGGGGCCATTTTAGTGCCCATTTATTTATGTATTTATGTATTTATGTATGTGTCATTCCAGACGATAACACTCGATAGAATTGAGATAAAAAGTTCAAATTTGCACACAAAATCTGTCTTGGCAATCGACAGGCTAAGTTCGAAGATGGGCAGAATCGGGCCACTCTAAGGGGGGTGTAGGGGAGTTTTAAGGGGGGGAAAATTACCCATGAAGTCGAAATTTGAAACAGTCTGACATGTGACACCTCATTTTAAAGGTTTTTTCATGCTGAACACGATGGTGAAGTCAGAATTGCGATATCTCACTTCATTTCCAAACTGGAGCATTTTGAAGATGAAGAAACGTGGTTTTACTTGAGATGCTTTTCGCGGTTCATCTGCTCTAATCTGATACCGGAAAGAGATATCACAATTCTGACTTCATCATCGTGTTCAGTTTTGAAAAAGCTATATCCTGAGGGGGGTTTTGGGGAGTTATGGGGGGGAGGAGGGGCATTACCTACCCATCAATTCCCAAAATGAAACAGTATGACAAGTGACATCTCAATTTAAAGGGTTTTTTTTAATGCTGAACACGATGGTGGGTTTTGGTTTATTATCTTCGATAATGAACCATTGGAATCGCCCAAAGAAAAAAAGATTTTAACCCCCCCCTCAAAATTTGTTGGTTTACGTTTCAAGATACGTAGATTCAGAAAATCGAATAAAAAAAAATCCGTCCGTCCGCCGTACGCCGTCCGCCGTCCTCCTGTGCGCTCTTCCATGGTACATTGTATCTAGGCCATGGGGCCCATGACAATGTTTTTCAGGCTCTAAGATTTTGGCAGACTTGTTTTTGGCATTATTAATGCCAAGCACAGCAGGTCCCCCTTTTTCTGCCCCCTCCGGTCTTAGTCATGCAGATGCATGTAAAGACGGACCACGAGGAGGTGCCGGGTTTTGTACGGGATGTTTTAGGGGCAGAGGGGTAGATCCTTTTCTGAGATCTATTTTCTTATCAGCTAGGCCTCAGTACTCCCCACCTCTTCTTATATTTTGTGGTTCTTCCATCATTGGCAGGCTTTTCTCGTATGTATATATATATATATTGCTCGGCCTCATTACTCGCCGCCTCTTCTTATGGCTTGCGGCTCTTCAATCATTGGCAGGCTAATATTGTAGGTACGCCGTCCGCCGTCCGCGCCACTTTGCCCAGTTAACGTTGAGCTAAAATTACAAAATTTGGTTTCTGGGTTTGGACCAGCCCCACAATGATCCTCGAAACTTTTCATAACCCTAGGTCAAGGGGAAGGGGTTCAAAACGAATTTTGAAAATTTGAAAATCTCATATCTCGAAAAATTCATATAGAACGGTTTTTTATTTCATATTTAGATAGAGTTTGTTCCGTCGAATTTTTTAAGACCATCCGCAGCTGTGTACGACCAGCCGTTCGTTCACAATGACGGCTCAAAGATTGTGCCTCACATCACGATCGTGACTCAAACTGTTGAAATACAGGTCCATTTTCATACTAACAAGCTCTTTGGAACATCATATGGCTTAAGTGATGTCGAGTTTGTTGTTCTGAGGTGCGTTTCGTGCTACGGAAATGAAGGTAATTTCGAATGTTTGTTGGTAGGTACTTCTTTTATAGAAAAATTATTACCGACGTAGTATTAAAAACCCCAGAATTATATCGTATTAATTAATCATAATTAATAATTATTATTATTAATAATAAATACAAATTATTACTACCTAACAATAAATTATAATAATTTTCACTAGGTACTTGATAAAATTGTTAATAATTAGTGATAATTGATAATTATAATTAATCTAACATTTAGGATCTAGACATTTAGACCTAGTGATCTAGACAGAAGGGTGATCTGTGCAAAGAAGATAATGAACCGTTGTGTCAAGAATTTGCAGAGTTTTTTGGAATTTTAGGTATGAGGGGGGGGGGGGGGGGTCACCCATAAATTCCCAAAATGAAACAGTCAGACATGTGACACCTGATGTATACCGAATTAACCGAATTAACCTATAATTACAAAATAAAATAAGTTCAAGATTGCCTATATTTGAATGAGATGTTCCAATCATCACATTTTACATAAAAGCGGTTATTTCTTCGAAAATTCGCTCTTATAGCCATGCTGCATGACTGGTTTATGAAATTATAATGAGGTCTTAATGATCTGGAAACGTTCGATTTTTATGATGATATTGCATTCACTACACTGCTTCACCCGTGAGCAAGCTCAAGTGGTTTGGTACGCTTCAAGCGTCTGGTGATATCACTCGTGTCAAAGAGTCGGACAGCTTCCTCGTTGACGTGAGACCTTAGCCGTTGAAGATGACGTACGGCTTGCCGCTTGATGGCTTCGTTTATGGTTTCGATTTGAAGTTCATGGTGGAGTCGTTCATTTCGAAAGTACCATGGTGCATTGACAACATTTCTTAGCACATTGTTCTGGAATCTTTGGATTATTTCCCGGTTTGAATGAGCCGTGCAGCCCCACAGCTGAGCTCCGTAAGTCCAGACTGGTTTAAGGACTTGGTTATACAGCGTAAGCTTGTTCTGGATTGACAGTTTTGACTGCCTCCCCATTAGCCAGTACATTTTCTGAATTTGAGAAGAAGTTCCTCCATCTTTTTCTTGACGTGGGCTTTCCACCGAAGCCTGGCATCAAGCGTCATACCGAGGTATTTGGCTTCATTGGCATGAGGAATCACTTTGCCATTGAGATAAGCCGGTATATAGTCGATCCTTTTATTGGTGAAATCGACATGTACCGACTTAGTTTCATTCATTTTGATTCTCCATTTCGCTGTCCATTGTTGTATGCTAGATATTGACCGCTTTAACTTGGTCATTGACTCAAGGCTCAATAATTGTCTCGTTTCCTGGGCAGGAACTTTTCTGGTTTTCGGAATCAGGATTTTCAACTAAGGACTCACTTTGAAACGGAATTTCCTATACAAACAGTATTGACGAAATTATTAAGAGTAGGTACCATCCTATAATATACGATGTATATTATACGATGGTACCTACTCTTAATAGTGCTACTAATATTACTAAATCGATTTCAACTCATTTCGAAACCTCGACTTCGAAAAATTCTTAAGAATCGCTCTCACAAAAAGGACCTTCAAGACTTGCCCCGCCCACTTTTTGACCTTCAATTTGACAGGCAGGCCAGTTTCACGACTTTATCCACTGTGGGTGTTGAAAAGCTGATTTATATCTCCTCCGTTATTTATATCACCTCGATAATTCGAGTAAATAATATTTATATATATGTATCATAGATTCGAATACTAAAAATGTAAATAGGTACCTAAATCTTTTGTGTTTTGTTTACATGGTCAATCAAAATAGTCCGAAATTCGATCTGTTCAATGAATTCAAACTTAATCCAATGTACTTTGAGTATTGAATTGAGTACCCATATGCCTCGTGTTAGTGTACACGGATTTTTGACGTACAAAATATTCAACCAATCAGAGATACGAAAAACGTAATATCAATGTAGAAATCATATTTTTTGATATTTTCCACTTTTTTATTTTACCACTTTTGTATAGATATCTAGTGACGCGGGAGCGTCCCGCCCGCCAAGAAAACCGAAGCCCTGAAAACCGAAGCGACTGAGACACTGATTACGCGACGGAACAAGTTGGGGTTTTCACCATCCCGTAGCTCGGTCCCCTGAGTGTCTCGAGAGTTGATTTTTTGTATACCAACTCTCCAGGGGCACGTGAGGACGTAAAACAAATTTCAGCTCTTGGGAACAACAGGTGTCGGGGGTATAACAATTTTAAAACCACTATTTTTCACGTTTTTCGTGTTCTTCTTCTTCTTGTTGTTGTTGTTGTTGTTGTTCATTGACGGGGCTACAGCCCAGCAGACAAATCGGATCGAGCTGAAATTTTGCACACACGTTTGTTATGCTCCAAGGGAGTGCCTTTTGACCATTTTTTCTCCCTCCCCCCATTTCCCCCCCAATTAGGGGGGAAATAGTGTTTTTTAGGAATTTCAAATGGTCATAACTCCTTCAAAATTGAAGCTTTTTCAGATTTTCTTTTCTAGTTGTGTTCAGCTTTTCAAACTGTTTAATTTGAGATCAAAAAATGCTTCCTAAAGGGAAAAATAAAGGAGTTAAGGTGATTTTTCTATTTTCAACAACAACTGCCGCAAATATTGATGAAAATTGGTGCGGTTGGTCTTAAAATGTCCGCTAGGTTGTCTAGAATATGCTCAATAATTTTGAACTAAATCTCAATCGATTTGACTAATCCACAGCCAAAAATACGTGAATAAATTCCACATCTACTGATTTGGCTAATTTCCGAAAACATCAAAGTTGAACGGTGGTCAGAAAAATTGTCGTAGAGTGGCGCCTGTTTAAGGATCGATAGGAAATTTAATGGGCTTTCGAATGAGGGTAGCACACTTTGCCACTTTTCCCAACGGTTCTCGAGTTATTCGCGATTTTTGGTATAAAAACGTGTGTTTTACATTTTGCAAACTTTCTGTGGCCGCCGGTAGCCTCGTGGACAAGCGCGTCTGTCCGCGATGCGTAAGATCTTGGGTTCAATACCCGCTGGCGTGAAAGGATTTTTCACATACTTAGCCGTTGCGGCGGTCACCTGGTGGAATAACAAACAATAATTTCCAAAAAATAATTATTCTTGTCACAAAAAGAAGAAACAAAAAGGCAAATTAGTAGGCGTACTAATTTTTTACTAAATTTCGACTAGGATAAAACTTAATTTAGGAAAACATTTACTAGTTACCTCGTAGGTACTTTTGTTAAATTGAACCGTATTGTATAAGTACCGCTCGAAAAGTAGCCATGCAAAAAGATGTGATATCCCCCAAAAACAACTCCGTTGTAAAAACTGACCCGCCAAAAAACCTCAGCCGCAAAAAGGAATGATATCCATTTTGCCCGCCAGCCACATATATAGGGTGCTCGGTGCTTCGCACCTCGCTGTTGAGTGTGCATATAGAAACCTGATCCTCCTACCCCTAACCTCCACCGTCAATGTTTTCCTGTTCCCTGTCTCCTTCCGACAACCCTTTCTCACCCTTAGTCACCCTCGGTTTCACCTAATATGTTTCCTCTGTTACACCAGCAGGGAGCTTTACGCTTCTTTCAATGCTGTTGGCGGGAGCTTTTTGCCAGATGATATAGTTGTACCACCACTGATTACTCGTGACCACCAGTAATACTTATAATATAGTAATGCTTCAATTCAGGCTTGTTCATCCGGTAAAAAGCTCCCGCCAACAGCATTGAAAGAAGCGTAAAGCTCCCTGCTGGTGTAACAGAGGAAACATATTAGGTGAAACCGAGGGTGACTATGGGTGAGAAAGGGTTGTCGGAAGGAGACAGGGAACAGGAAAACATTGACGGTGGAGGTTAGGGGTAGGAGGATCAGGTTTCTATATGCACACTCAACAGCGAGGTGCGAAGCACCGAGCACCCTATATATGTGGCTGGCGGGCAAAATGGATATCATTCCTTTTTGCGGCTGAGGTTTTTTGGCGGGTTCTAAGTGTTACGCTTCAAGGGGCCGAAGAGGTCGAAGACATCAGCTCCTACGGGGAATCGAACCCAGCCCTCCGGGTTAACAACGCGGTAGTTGATGCCACTTTCCATTACCTACACCACGTCGTTCCCTTTAGTTATTAGGTAGGTAATAACTGCTATCTATTTAATGGACAGACAGATCGTCTGAACCTTACTCGTCGTTTAACTTCGCTACCACTATCATCATAATTCAGTATGATATATTTTCTGTTTTCCTTTCTATTTATAATTTGCACTTGAATAGGTACTCATATTAGACGCTCTGCCACCAAAACCCCACGAGACGACAGGAAGTTATAGTTGTTGGAATACCTACGTCAGGAGGCAATAGTTCTTCATTGCTATTTATGATCGCTGAGGGGACAGCCTGAGCCGATACCTCAACCCTCAACCGCGCTGGACTGAGTGAAAGGACAATATATATCACGGGTGGAAGCCGAGTTTGACTGAGGGGTTGGATACACACAATGCTCGGTCGATGAGTTTGCTCAACGTTGAAAAATCACTCCCCTTCCTGGATAAAAGAGAAACTTGCACAACCATTGCACAAGGGCTATGCGGGATTCCAGTTTCGAGTTATGTAATTTCGGTAAAGGAAGTAAAACATGATAGAGAGAAATACATCATATTTGGTATGGTGATATGGTATGGTGTGACTTTCTAATACCTACATATACGTACAGATCACATTCAAGCTTGAAGGTTAAGAGATTATTAAAGCGAAACTACCTGGAATTTGACTGCTTATATCTTTGACAAAGGTCGGAATTGTACACCATCCAGTAACCATAATTATTTATATACATGTATGGCTGCAGTGCATATGTTCCCCGCATACCAGAGTATAAATCACTGATACACCAATAAGTGACATAGAGCACGATCTCACCTCTACATACTTCTATTGCACCTGACTACATAATTCAGGTTCATATTTGCGTACTACACATATCGTTACCTGTAATAGTCCTTTTTACAAAATATGCTGCCGTCCCGAGCGAAACATGTGACTTCGCCGTCGAGCGGGACGCGGCACTGCGAGCACTGCAAGCAGGAAGCGTGCCACCTCCGATCCACTGCGAAGAGGTAATACCTTCAAACACAAAAGCACTGGGTTTTGATTTACAATAGTAAGGTACTACTTAAGGTACAATAGTAAGGTACTATTTACAATAGTATAGTTATTCGTTGAGAAGGAGTAACGTTGAAGGGGGACCAATTAGAGGGAGGAACACGGTTTTTCACGAGGCCGTATTAAAATTAATAGCCGCCAGAGTCCGAGAAAGCTGTAAAAATGGGATACGCGCTGTAAGGCTGATTCATCAAATATGGACGTGGTAAAAATGAAACTTCTCTGTACAAAAAGCTCAGGACAATGGATTATGGAAGTAAGATAAATTTGATCTCTTTGAGGTTAAATCGATCTGAACGCTCAATTTCATCTGCAATAACGACAGTGTTAGATTCCAGGTACATTTATACAATGCTATTAAGAAGGGAAGTCGTTTAGTATTAGTCGCACAATGAAAATATGTCGAACAGTTCATAACAGTAATTACCAGTAACTGTTATGGATGGGTTTTGATATTGAAAATCAGATAAATTGAAGATCGTTTTCTGGTCAGAACCAAGGCAACGGCAAGCAAGCTTTCTTGGTTATGTAGGTAGGGTTCAGGCCTACCAACGAACTGGTTTGGGTTTGTCTTTAAAAGGCCTCCGTGACAGGCTTTGCTGGAAAGGGGCCCTTGGCCATATGGGCTCCAAGATGGTGGTTAATATTTGCAAAGTTCTCACCTATCGGTGATTCTGGAATTGCACCCCGCGCAGACGACTTCCTCGCCAGGCGCGGGGTGACCGGAGGGTTTGGCTTTGGTATCGGAGCTACCAGGCGACCCACAGTCACCGCACGGGGTGAATTCCGACTTGCAGCACGTGCTGCCTGCTGAGGAAGACGCGCTGCTACACCTGCAACGGAAAACCAAATCCTATAACCTTCCAGCGCCTCTACAATCAAGCAAGAACCCCTTAGTGAACCAAAAAATGTGTCAAATGTGAAAATGTGAAAAATGTCAAATTCGGGTATCAAGCAACCTGGTTCATCGTGCTTAGTGCATAATACATAATATGTGTTATTAGTATTGTAATATTATAATATTATGTATTAGTACATAATACATAATATTTATATTATAAATGTTTAATCAACAAAATGAAAAATATCACACACCCACTAGAGTTGCTTGAGTCTTGACATGGCAGGTTCGGACTCAGGTCCCTTGAAGGGTCATATGCCGCCGCAAGCATTTGCTGACGGTCCTGCTGCTGTAACAAAAAAAAAAAACGGAATTAGAGCTGGTCGCGTTCGATTGAAAAGGATCTTCAACCGTAAGAAATGGCAAGAATCCAAATTTAATATAATGCCTTTGAAGAGTTGGTGTTGTGTACCTTTATATCATGTTCTGCTGGTGTGAAAGTGTAATGTACATGTCTGAAACATCACGAGGGTGAACATGTGTCATTGGCTTATCAAATGAAGCTTCAGTTAAACGATATGCACTACTTGTATCGGACGCCCCTATGAGAGCACAGGTGTCGAAAGGGATAAATTAAGGTGCAGAAACGGTGGCACTTTGGACTGTTAGTACTATTAGAAGACAATGATATGCATCTGATAGCGGGTTTCAGGATTAGCGATGCATTAGCAATCAATATTAGGGATTTAACATCCCAAGTTCCCCGACCATTAGCCGGGGGAATGAGGTTTTGCCTTTTGCGCCTCTGACTACAAATCGACTTTTTCATCCGTTCGGTTCGCGTCCATGGTGTCGGTTATGTGGGTTATCTCATTCCCAGATCTAAAGCACGTCTTGACTCCGTCCCCAAGAAAGAGTGAAACGGGGAAAGATTAAATTAATGGAATTCAATCAGTTTTATGGAAACGCGGACTCTTGACGGGCAATAAACGCAAATGCCGTCCGTCGACTGTCTAAATCGTAACGATTTTCATTTCACTCTTGACCCCAATTTTTAGCGACATCATCCGCCGAGCTTGAACTCGGACGTTCATTCAAAATAATATTTCGTGCAAAGCTTGAACCAATTCACGCTGAAGGAGGTTAGAACTCGCTATACAGACACAATATGTTTTTTTTCCTCCATAAAACCCCTTTTGAATATACCGAAAATGGGATTTCCACCTCACCCAGAGGGGAAAAAATTATATTGATAAACAGAGGCAAGAACTAAATTAGTTGTGAGCACATTTTCGGCTTTTTTAGGACATGTGCCTTCATATTGAACTTCTCTGCAAAAAGCAAAATTTTGAACGCTAAATCGGATTTTGAGGTTGAAAATGGCTCAGTCGTCGACTTTGGTCTCTCCTCGACAATCGGCCGCTAAACTTTTGTTTTAAATTTATAATAATTATACCTAGATTTAAAAAAAGTTAACTGCCAATTATAATTTCGTAATGATTTTCATTTCGCTATTGACCCCAATTTTTAGCGACATCGCCGAGCTTGAACTCGGACGATCATTCACAATAATATTTTATCCAAAGCTAATTATAATTATTTTTTAACCAGGAGGTTCTAACTTTCGTGTCGAAAGGTATTTTCTTCCCGATTAACCCACGGGAGGCCATCAGGTGCCGCTAACGTCTCATACCATCCCGAATATTGTGCACTACGGGGGCAGAAAGGATACTACGACCTGTATCCCGACCTCAAAACAGTGAAGGGCCGATCTTCAGTTATTATCGTAAACAAGGAGTGTAATCGGTTAAAAATCACAAAGAGAGCGCTCTCCGGACCAATACCGGTAGTTAGCGGGCGCCGATCGGTGTCGCCCATGAACCGAACGTGACGTCCTCGGACATCACGACTTTTAAGAAAGGACTCCGTCGTTATAAAAAAAAAGAAAGAAATACACGACCATGAGGATCCGATCTAACAATTTTTCGATGACTGGAATGTCGTCTGCCGTGAGAGTACAAGCCGTCGTTTTTCGTGTCTTCGGATTGGGATGAAGAGCTTTCGGATCATTCACAGCGGTCTTCTCTGCGACCAACAGAACAAGAAATAAATTCCATGCTGGAAACGTTACTTCTGTCGAATCACGAATTTGAGGAATTCAATGTGTGACCAGAGGAAAATCGTTTGAAATGCACATTATCTTTAGTAGGTATATGAAAACGTTTCTATCTCTAAATTTAATAATAATAACTTTAAAAACTCTGCCCTCGTGTACCCCCACCTGACTTTTACTCACATAGTCCGCCTATTACTGCTTCTTTACTGCAAAAAATCTTGTTTTACGGTCTTGCCAGTAGCTCCCTAAGGACACTCCTGATCGGATTGGCTCCCGAACTCGTCACCCATTAGTAGCAATGATGCTCGAATTCGAATTTCATCATTTTAGGTCGAGCAGGACAAATGAGCCCCGGGACATTTTTGTAACGAAATTTGGACGATAGTTCATCGGAACAGCATGGACCATGCTGCAAAAAGGTCCTGACGTGAACGGTTCTTCCTTGGTTTAGTCCTAAGCACCGTGAAATCGTCTGCAGAATCAGCATTCCCCTCTTTAGTTCGGCCTCCTCCATGTTCTTTATCAAATTTCCTCGAGGTTGAGGATGTCAAAAATTGTGTTCAATGAAGAACTCTCAATTTTGCAGGATGTAGAATTATTTTTCTAACTACATCGCTGAACCCCGGCTCGTGGCATAGGTTCAGTAGGAAAATTTCGACTACAAGCATTCTTCCACTTTTCCCTTGAATGTTCTGCCTATGAGCCACTCGATGGCGCCATAAGCTCGATTTTCCAGAAGAGTGGACACAAACTGTTCATCCTCCAATGACATTGCAGCGTTAACTGTAAATGTGTGTCGTTCTAAGGGTTCCGTAACTCTATCAAACTTTCGGAAATTTATATGTCACAACATGTCCTGTCACTAATATCACCAATAAAAATGTGTAGGGACATAAATGTTGCCAATAAATTGCCATTTCTCACAGGAACCTATACAAACGCATTTTGATGCACTAACGACCATTTAGGCACCGCGGCGCGTACCCGAAAACCGGAGCTCCTCACTTAAACATTAGGTCTCTTCATTTCCCTTATCCGACGTGGAAACATTATAAACCCTTTTCAGAAAACAACCGGACTTGATCCTCCTGAGCGGTTTTTACATAAATTTGCATTATTTTCTCGAGAAAAAAGAAGGAACCTGAAATCCTCTTATCTCCTTCGGAAACGTTGAAGGAGGCCAAGAACGCATTTGACGCTGGGATGCTCCGAGGGGATAGCGAGAAACCAGAATCGTACGAGAGAATCAACATCCCAGGTTTTGAAGGGAGTCTGTTACCTATGATCATTGTATGAAAACAAGCTAAACTTAAACGTCATAAATGTTCAAGAAATCCAGCAGCATTGTTGTTGGAAAATCACAGACTTGATTGTACAGGCAAATAGTCTTCACTCTCCCTTCTCCGATACCTACCTATAGAATGCCCAGTAGTCAATACTTGCTTTGATGCATTTTGGCGACATACAGTGGTGCATCTCTCTTAATATTAACCAAGCCTTCTCAATCGTCAATCATTGAGACGTTTTCTAGAGCATTTCACTTATGAAAAATGTCTGATATTCCTTTTCAACTCTCCATCCGGCTTCTGCATCTCTGTTGTCCCTTTTCGTCGAACGGGAACGAACGTCGAACGCTTGGCTCAACAATAAAGAGTATCTACGAGATGTCAAAGCTGTAAAAAAGGGCTAGGGATTACGACCTAGTGGGAAAGACGGAAAAAGTATCCTAAACAACACGTTCTCGGAGCAAAAAGCAACTTTTTGTTTAAACAATGCGGCTACGTGAGACACTTAACCTATTTCTATATCGGCCTTTATAGGGTTGCTGAGGAAAGTAATACAAGACTATTTTGTTTGTCTTTGGGCGAGAGAAGTAAAGCGTTATGTGCTACATGGTGAAGAGTAAAAGTGTAGACACGAGGCGAGGTCTTAATGAATCAGGTAGCAGTATGTGAATAATAGTTTTATCAAAGAAGGACACTAAGATGACTCTTTTTATCCGGAGAATCTCTTGAATTTGTACTGTAAATATTGATATCTACCCTGTGCCAATACTGTCAAAGAAAACCTGATACTGCATCACCAGACTTCTCAATTTGGCTTGTATTGAAACATTGGGCGTAAATGAGCAGGTACCAGCTGCGATACGTTCAGTAAAAACTTGCTTGCTCCTCCCCAACATTAGGTACCCCTACCTCCTCAATATTTCCAAAGAAATTTGAAGGTAACCGTTTGCTGGTCATATTTCATATCACGAAGATGGGGTTATCATTGCTGACTCCAAAAATTGCAGTGATCGCCTCGCTTTGCCTTTAACCAATATCTAACGCATTGCGTACGTTTTTCTGGATAATAAACAGTGCTGCAATTTTCCTTTGCCCTCATTGTAGTCCGCTTAAGCTGCAGTGTCATCTCTTGGAAGGGTAATAAAATACTCTGTTGCATCTGTTGCCTAGTTTACCTTGTAGGTCCAACGGTTTTAGTTGAAAAACTACGAAGCGTTCCCGCGCATGATTAGATAAGTCTGAGAGGACATCAAGATTCATCACCAGTGGCTTTTCTAAGCTGCAAAGAGCCAGCTAACTCTTGAAAAAATTAAGAAAATCCGCAGTAAAAGTGATAACCGAACGTAATCAGTTCTCCGGTGCAATTCCGCAACCGGTAACCGCATCGCGTCTGAAATCGGCCCCAAGATTGACATGTGGAGTCATAATAAATTTTAGTTCGTTGCGCGTAACTCTGAGAAGCCAGCGTTAATCTCACGTAGGTCGTTTCGTGCCCATAAGAGCAACCATCCCTTCTTGCCCTGAGACCGACTTTTTCTACCGACCCCACGCAGAACGATCTTGGCGTGAGCCGTAAGTTCTTTTTTCCATTTTATTTTTTTCAATTACTCCAAAAAGGAAGGGTGTTCAATGTAAATTATTACTGCTTCAGGTCGTAAACAACGGACCTCGAGGAAAAAAAGTGTTGAAATTTCTTCGGACCGAATCGAACAATGCGGAGAACCTCAAACAATAATAACACATTATTACGAGTTTAAATGATCTATTACGCCCATGTTGCATATGCGCAGTGATTCATTTACCATATTCGGTGCCCCAGTATAAACATGGCCGATCTCAATACATTTACTAACAGAATCCAACTAGTTAAGGTGATCCGACTTCAGGCCAATGGTTGATTTATCATAAATGAAGTAATAGATGAACAAGTTGAACGGAGCCATATAGGAGCTCCTGCAAGGGAATGAGCCTATGCTATGAAGAAGAGGATAGTAACGTCAAAATAATGAAATGTTGAACATACAACTACTTGAGTGGAATTGAGCGATTTGACTCGTTATCTACCTCCAACTCGGTGCAAGTCTTTAGGGCATATAATTTCCCTCACTATTACTGAACGGCTGCTCAGAATCACTATCATTAACTTGGAAGAAAAAAGTTTAACATTCTTCCTTCCGTCCTAAAAATACGAAGAGTAATTCATCATATTGCTAGGGACTCTTTAAGGACTCTTCTCCTCAACACAGTCCTTGCCCAAATACGGGAGTAGTTTCCATAAAAGTTTGAATACCTAGTACGCTGGATTTGTTTCCTACTTTTTGGAAATAATTGTATCTCATTTCCTCTATAAATCGTCCTCAGGGTAGTCACATTTCTGGGTATTGTCACATCATAAGATTCAAAGTAAACAAGATTATCCCTATAGTGTTTTCCAGGGACTAAATATGCCATCATACCGTTCTGATGTAATAAATTCACCAAAATTCGATTACTAAGCCCTGAGAAAGATTTATCGCTGAATCGAAACGTTGGCCCAGGGGAGTTGATTTTGTTCGATAAAGCCCTCAAGATTTCCTCAACTAAATATTTTCGTATATGAGTAATCGAGAAACCAAGTAGAACTCTGGAGAATGAATGGAACCATAAGCACAAAAAAGGTTCATATGGACATTTCAGCTTGTTCAGGATATTATTAACAAGCTCTTCATTGTGATTCGGTAGCTTTAAGGAATTTAGAAGATATGTTTGTTATTTGTATCTTAGATCTTGCATGAAAACAAGGCTTTCCGAACTATAAGGGTGAGGAAACAAAAATAAATCAATAAGTTCATTCATTCAGTGAAATCGACGTAGGCATGACCCATTCAAAATTAATCTAGTCTTTATGACTAAGTGCGATCTATTCGTCGAAATCGTCAAAACCTAGTTAATATTCACGGTGAGTGTAGGCTTTTCGTACAAGGGATGATGCGAGGGAATGAACGGTTGTAGGGCTGTGAGCTTAGTTATTAACAAGTTGCACGACCCGCCGGTTTCCGGACCATTCACCTGCCGCACGCGATTTTTTCGCTGCCGACGCGTCGACAACCATCATCTTCGCACATCAGCTCTTCCTTCGGAGCACGACACGACACTTTGAAGGATAATTAGGGCGAGCCCCGGTCAGTTTCAACCAGTTTTGCTCGCCCCTTTGGGGACCTGAGCCGTTGAGACGTTCCAGCTCGTGAAAATTGCTAATCACTGTAGAACCAATACGGAAGGCATTACCGGCAGAGGAAACCGTAATATCCTCGTAAGACATCGGGAATTGTCTGCTGCTGTTCAAGCCTCACACGACCATAATATTTAGCAGTAGAAAACCATAGTAGTAGAAAACATAACCATAGTAGTAGCCTCACACGACCATAGTAGTAGAAAACCATAACAACTGCGATGGTTTTGATAATAAGGAACTGCAGAGGCATTTTGAAAAAACGTATATAGGTACACATCTCTGAGCTAATCTGGACAGATGCAAAAATATTGCGTTTTCCTACAACAATAATTGTAGGAAATATTTTTGCATTTGTCGCGATTAGATAATTGCTATCTGATCATGCTATACTTAAATATATAACTGGCCGTGATGAAAACGAAGTTTATTAACTTGCATCACACTTGTATCAAATTAGGATGACATTTAAATTTAACATTTGAGATGTATGTCCGAAAACACAGAGATAGCAGCATATGGGTCATTTAGGAGTATAGCGATATGAAGTGGCCAATTCTAGTTGGGAGTGTATTTAATAATGTCTGTATTCATAGAGGATGCATGAACTTCTACAAGAAGTCCTGTCAATTCCTGGAGTACCATTCATAGAGTTGCTAATGAGTATAAAATGAACGACCAATGAATGACCAACTCATTCAATTGTTTTCTCTATATATTATATGAGTAGAAAATATTATAGTGCATTGTGTTAAATAACTCGTATAAATAACCAGGTAAATACTAATACTTACTGCTATTTCGCAAACGAACATATCGAACCTCTACTTCTGGAATCCACATTAATTGACACTATGATACCATTCCCCGACATTATTCCACTGAAGTATTCAAAACTAGAATGATAACTCAAACTGCCCTTCACATTACCTTTGGATGTTTGAGTTGGTTATTGAAAGAAATGGCCAGTCGTATTGCTCTGCAAGATTAAATATTTTATTGTTATATACTTTTGTGTGTTGAGTCAACAGCTTTCTGTTGTTCTAACCATTACAACACAAATACACGTACAATTGCAGTTCCATAACGTAAGAAAACATGTTCCAACAATATGAGATCGAAGCCCAGGAGAGAAAATTTGCAATTCAATTAGGCAAATCAACTAATTGCGAAAACCAGGTAAAATTGTGGTCAAATTAATCACTTGGAAAAAACCTGAACTACGTCGATATATCAACAGAAATGTTCTCACGGTTGTTTCAAGCAACCTTCTCAATATTACAGGAGTCCACTCTGTGTGATATTAGCGGTAGATCTCTACATTATATTACATATAATCAAACAATAATTTATTGATCAGTTGAGTATTGATACTAAGTTTGTCATATAAATGATGAATTCCAGTTGTTCAAATTCCTTCCTTGTCAGAACCGCTGTTGCTCGCCTTTTGGTGCATCTGGTGTCATGTAATATTTCACCGCTCGATAAAAAACGAAGGAATACTGTTCGAAGAAATTCCAGGCTTGAGTCAGTTGATTAAGACATAACCATAAAACGGAAAATTGATGTACATCGGAGAACCCATTAACTTCCTTGTTATTTAAGAGTTTTCTCCCTTAAAAGCAACGTTACGATCATCGGTTCAATAACCATTATGGTCTCATCTATCGAGCGAAGAGTGGGAAAAAATCCACGACCCGCGAAACACTGAGTTTTATTTATAATAAATAATTTTCTAATAAATAAATTTTTATTTGTTCCTCCAGGAATTTAGTTGGAAATCTAAAGAGACCATCAATGAACTGGTTACCGACTCTTGGAGATGACTATCATGACCATCATCACA
This sequence comes from Stenodema calcarata, assembly GCA_963920205.1. NCBI lineage: Eukaryota > Metazoa > Arthropoda > Insecta > Hemiptera > Miridae > Stenodema > Stenodema calcarata. The sequence continues at coordinate 25,744,406 of OY986059.1, read as the reverse complement.
TTGTGAGCTCCTGGAACGAACAACGAAATGTAATACAGAAGATAATTGAACGTTGTGGGATAATTTGGAACGTTTGTGTTGATTGCATAGCCAAACATTTTCTTTTTTAGAAAATGTTGAAAGAAAAACGAAAGCTATTGTTCTCCGTCCAAAATGTTTAAAACTCTAATTTCCGGAAGGTTTTTATACCAGAATCCGATTCAGACCATCCTAAATTCACTGCAAAAAGGCGCCAAATATTATATATCTACATATAGATTTCGGGTAAGGATGACCAAGTCTCCTAGTCACAACAACCTCCACTATCTACATATATGTAGGTATAATGATGAGGGATGTCGAGGGTCAATCATCATCATTCATTTCAAAAACATTTGACCGACCCTCGACATCCCTCATCATTATTCTTACTGACGGTCAACACATCACACACACATTCATATATCGAGGGTCTCACGGCAACTTCCCACATCGTAATTTTTCGCCAAAATGAGTTATGCATACCATTCGAAGCGTCTTCTCCCAGCGAATCGACCTAACTATGTATAAGTTAGGTACCTAAGATAGGTAACACTAAATCTCACGAAAAATTCCACAAAAAATCTGTCTTAGCAATCCAAAGGCTAAGTTCGTAGATGGGTAGAAACGGACCCCTCTTGGGGAAATTTTAAGAAGAGAAAAATTAAACCGTCTGATAAGTTACACTTCATATCGACATCGATATCTTATCCCGTTCTCAAACTGGAGCACTTTGAAGATGAAGAAACGTAGTTGTTACTTAAGTATACTCAATTGAAATGTTCTTCATGGTTCATCTGCTCTAATATGATTACGGAATGAGATATCGCAATTCTGACTTCACCCTTGTGTTCAGCGTTGTTAAATCTATGAACTGAGGTGTTACTCTACTAAAACGAGCAAAATACAAAAAATATGAGAAAATTGAACATCTATGTTCACATCCTCTGCCATACCGTGGAATGGAAAGTAGTGTACCTTCAGGTTGAACTACTCTAGGTACTTTTGTGCGCTTTTTTTCCAGAGGTACCGTCATCACGCTAAACCATACTTGCATGCTTCACGTGATCAAAATCCTAGATGTGCAAAAATCCGCAGTAGATCGTACTTTCCCATTTCCTCACATGAATCCACTACCTGCGTAAGTTAGACTAAGTTGGCATATTTTGGTTTATTATCTTCGATAATGAACCATTGGAATCGCCCAAACAAAATTTTTTTTAACCCCATGTCAAAATTTGTTAGTTTACGTTTCAAGATACGGAGATTCAGAAAATAAAAATACGGAGATTCAGAAAATCGAATAAAAAACTCTGCAAATTTTCGACACAGCTGTTTATTAAGTTCTTTGTGCAGATCACCCTCCTGCATGACTCACGAAATGATAGATGAAACTGGGTGAATATTGTATTGTCATCCATCCTGGTCCCATGTTTAAAATTTCAAGTCAATTTTTAGCTCATCATCCAAATTTAATTTGTTTAAACACATAGGTAAATATTGTTTCAACAATTTTACGGACAAGAATCCGATTGTCATCCATCTTCGACCCATGTTTGAAATTTCAAGACTAGCTCATCGGAAAGTTGAAAAAAAAAAAAACTTTGTTCAAACTTGAACTGAAATTTCGAAGATTTTTGAAATCTACTTATCTTGAAACGTAAACCCTCAATTTCTCACGATGAGCGATGGAGCCTTGACTATTTTGCCACCCTGTACCATTCTTGTACTGGCAATAGTAGTCGTCAAACTATGATTTTCCGCTTGTTGGTTTATTATCTACGATAATGGCCCAACCAGAGAGAAATTATTTAACCCCCCCTTAAAAATTTGTTGGTTTACGTTTCAAGATACGTAGATTCAGAAAAAAAACGCCGTTCGCTGCACTTTGGCCAGATAGCCTTGTGCTGAAATTACGAAATTTGGTTTACGGGTACGGACCAACCCCACAATGATCCTCAAAACTTTTCATAAACCTAGGTCAAGGGGAAGGGGTTCAAAACGGATTTTGAAATTTTAAAAATTTCATAACTCGAAAAATTCCAATAGAACAGTATAGGTTTTAGTTAATATTTTGATAGAGTTCATTTTTTAGAATTTTTAAAGACCATCCGCAGCTTTGTACGACCAGCCGTTCGCTCACAATGACGGCTCAAAGGTTTAGCCTGTCAACACGATCGTGAATCAAACGGTTGAAATACAGGTCAATTTTCATACTAACGAGCTGTTTGGAACATCATAATATGATGGTTTTAGTGATGTCGAGTATTTTGTTCTGAGGTACTATATGTCCGCCATGGTGCTACAGCGTCAGGACAAGAAAAGAGAAGAGGAGAAGAAGAAGAAGAAGAAGAAGAGGTTATAGGGCTGAAGGGGTGGTTATAGAGAGGAGGGAGAGGTTATAGCGTCGAGTGGAAGGCTATAGAGTAGAGGGGGAGGTTATAGAGTAGAGGGGGAGGTTATAGAGTAGAGGGGGAGGTTATAGAGTTGAGGGGAAGGTTATAGAGTAGAGGGGGAGGTTTAGAGTGGAGGGAGAGGTTATAGAGTCGAGGCGGTGGTTACCGTGACAACAGATAAGGTTAAGGTGGGCTGTTTGGCGAGGGATGGTGGGGGGGACATGGTTTGATGACGTCATCGTTTGGAAAGAGACTACAACGTTAGGAATTTAATTTAATTATTTAATTATTCTTTATGCACAACGCCTTATCACCAGGGTGACGACGGTTCTGTTCAGGAGAATTTTTAGCCACGACTATAAAATACGTAGGAACAAAAACTGCCACATTACACATCTTTATGACAGGACGAAGTCTGTCGGGTCCGCTAGTACCTAACAATAAATTATAATAATTTTCACTAGGTACTTGATAAAATTATTAATAATTAGTGTAAAAATCTTAAATTTAGGATCTAGACATTTAGACCTATTGATCTAGACAGAAGGGTAAGGTGTTCTTAAGTTGTTCCAATTGTCAATAGCGGATTTGTGAACGCAGAGGGTGCCACAGCACCATACAAGGGAGAACAATAACCGATTTTTTCCACCATTTAAAACCAATAATTATTATTACCGTTTTAGGAGCAAATCACAACTAAAGATACTTATTTAGTTCGTCGTATCGGGTGTCAATCACTACGATCACGTGAATGGTACGTATTATTTATGTCGGTTATTATTTCGTGCAGACATATTGACGATAAACTACGAAATTCCAAAACTACTTAGGAACCCCAATTATAGATCAGCATAGATCAACATTTGATGCAAACTGTCGAACTCATCGCAGATTTGCGATCGTTGGAAGACAAAAAGTTTGTATTCTTAATGCTACAGTAGCAACAGCTCATTTTCTTCAAAAATAACGAAATTGTCTCAAACAATTGATATTATTCTCATAAACCTCACCTTGCGCCGGATCGTGGAACGCTTTTTGGAACTTATAATTTCCTTGTAGTAATTAAATATTTAACACGTTCATGGGAGCAATTACAGACATCAGCCGTGCGTTTCAACTGCCTTTCATCAGGTAGGGGAAACCCATTTCATCTTTCAACAAATTTCCATACGAATTGTTCTTCGTAAAGCGTACCTCAAATAATGTACGAATAAGCGCCGGTAATGAGCGGCAACAATGACTGGACTAAATGAAGAATTACGATTAATTGTTGCCTCCTTCGTGAAGTTCAGTAGTGGAAAGAAACTGTCGTTCGGAAGAAAGAAGAAGGGAGACAAAAAGATATCTGCGGATCGTGAGCTTCTTTTCTTATCAACGTGTTCCTATCTATAAGTGGAGTAGGTGACCGTCAAAAAAAACTGTTTCCGTCTCGCGGAAGACTTTTTTGTTGTTCATTCCTCGAGATAGCCATCAATTTTCATAAAAGGTTGATAAGAGCGCATAGCAAATGAACTCTGGGGCGGACAGGTAGACCTGTTCCACCTCCGGATGCGTAACGATGAATAAAAATATCTAATACAACTATTATGAAAAAATCATTGCGGCGCACTGAGGACCTGAAAAACAAATCATATAAATAAATGTATAATGTCTAGGGAAGTCGACAGTCGAAACATTGTGGGAGCGTACAATAATATTATGTGCACTTATTATGTAGACGAGAATCGTTCAAGTTTTTCATTGAGATCGGCGATTAGTTCTGCTCACTAGCAACATGACCATTGTGACGTCCTTATGCTAAAATATGGACGAAAAACCACCATCTCGAATCAATTTTAAAGTATAATTTAGTTTGATTTAATTTATCATCAAGGTGACGTGTGATGCATGGGGATGAGTCATTATCGTGACACGTAGTAGATGGGTACGTCCGGTGAACATTGGATAAGTACCCACAATATGTGGTAATGGTTCGCGTATTGTACTATAGCGAAAATTATTATAACGCCATCATTATAAACTGCCTTTCCGTAGGACTCACCATGGCCAACAAGCTTATGATTACCGGGGAGCAAAACTTTTCAATGCTTTCAAAACTTTTCCCCATGAGCTCCGCTCCATTCCTAAAATTGAAAAGTTTAAAAAAAAAAACTGAAAAAACATATTGTAATGAGGCAATTTGACACTGGGTAATATTAATTATATATAGATAAAATTAAAACCTGTGCACTCTAATTTTACTTTTGGCTGCTAATGTATTACTCCTCCCCATAGCACAAGTCTACGACTTATAGTGGGGAGTAGCATTTCCTGTTTATGTTCCTTTTTATTGTAATACCTTATCTAAATAAATGCATTTATAAAAATAAAAAAAATTATTCTTAACGCGTATTATAACTTGCGAAAATTTTATTTCGCTTTGATCCATTCAGTATCGTCCTGTAAAGTTGCTGCTTCGGGAGGTCTGGGTATTTTTATAGTGGCCCTGAAAATCGCAAATGAAAATTATTTTTTTTAAAATGTACGCGATTCCGTTTTGCAGAGCTATTTGGTTTACTACAGGTTCCAACATTGTCGGACACAGTCAATATTGCAACGTTAATTGAAACCTACAAATATATTAAAGCTGGACCGTATTATGAAATAATCGACTCTAATACTTCTGGTAGAGGAAGAATTAAGATCCCCTTCCGCCAGGCCGCGGCGGGTCAGCGGACATGTCTGTACCGTGGTGCAAAAATTTATAATAGTTAGCCTATGAATATTAGAATTTTTCCGTCTCTGCGTTCTCTCAGCCTGCTTGTTAAAAAAATTATTTATTGCTCCTTACAGTTCGTTGTGTATATACCTTAACTTCTAGGTATTATAACATTGTAGTATTTACATACCTATTAAAATTATAGTTGTGTGACTCCTCCCCCAAGCACGAGGGTTTCCTCCATTGGGGGAGTAGCATTCGTCAATTGTAGTTAAATTTAGCATTTAATCTGTATTAATCTGTACTACAGTTGTTTGTTCTGTAAATTTTCTTCTTTCTTTTCAATTAACGAATAAATGTTTTTTTTTTATTGTTTCAACTGTATAAACCTTGTTCAAGTTTGGTTTATAGTCATCAAGAGCGGGCATCTCATTTACTTGAAGGCAGCAAGCACCTAATCGATAAGTATCGATAATAACCTTGATTATAATCAAGGGCTGCTGATGAGTTTGAGGGGATAATACGAATATTGTCGGGAATCCAAATCTACCAGTTCACGGAGAGGTTATGTTTCCTTGGTTGTCAAGATGACGGACCGGCGACCTTGAAACCGATTGATAGCAGCGACACGCCGAACCCCCAAATTCACACTATTAGGTACTTCTTGATGAGATCTATTTGACCTTGGTTTTCTAATCCGTGAGATTTGAAACGAATTTATCGATATATCGAGGTAGGAAGCAATGTATAAATATCTGGATAAATTTATGTACCTAACCCCCAAAAATATCGATAATTTTCTACCAATACCAAACCCCTTCGATACATCGTTTGTAAATAGGTACTCTCGACTTTTTCTAAATTTTTTCCCAGCTGAGTTAGAGCTCAGCAAGAGAAAATCGACTATAAAACCGCAGATATTTAGAAGTAAAACTTCAATTGGAGTAAAACTTAAATACCTACTCCAGGTTTGGACCCTCAGCGGGAGAAAGGCCTCTGATAATGAAAGGGGTTTGGGCTCCAGAACAGCGTCGGGTTTGGGCCCGATGCATGTTGTGATGAGATAAGCGTCCGACGACGACTTTTCGAGATGAGTCAGTCAGTCATTTCAATCAATGTGAGGGAGTGTGAGATGCCGGTAGTTGAGGAGGCCCGGGAGATGATGAAACCCAAGGAAGCGATGGGGAATGCATTTTTTTTTCATTAAAAAATGTATGTAAGTCGAACTTATATCCTTCCTTATTCCACGGGCCAAACCCATCGTACTCTTCAAATCCCATGGGCCCAAACCAGGAACGTCTCGGGCCGAAACCGAGTTGGTTTTCAGCCCCACGGGCCCAAATCCGGGCGACCCGTCAGAACAGCAAAATGGACAGACTTTTTGTACATTTTACTACAACACTGGTGACATTTGCGATCAAATTATTATGTCTACTCGTGTGGCTTGAATTGGTTTTACGGAATATCGATATTTTTACAGCAATATTTCGTATATCGTTACACATTCCTATTTCATTAGTGTCATTACTTCCTACTGATTTACGGACTGAGTTCAATGAAACTCGCCGCCGGCTGAAAATGGGAAAAAAGAGAAAATGGGCGCTGGCCTAGTTATTTAGTCAAACAGGTGAGAATAAAACTTCTCCACTCTCGATGAAGCTGAGTGAACGGATTTTAAAGAGAACGAAGCTTAGGTTACCAGAGCGTGTGAACTGCGGCCCGACGGCTCGGGCTTCTGGCAGACTATTCAAATGAGATCAAAGTGAGAAGTTCCGCGGATCCCGCGAGTCTTAGAAGGACCGATAGCCTCGTAACTCCATTCTTGAATCAATTCGAGAAGGCAAAACTCGATTCTTCTGACAAAGCAAAAACGAAGATGTAAAATTCAATCGCACACTTTCAAACTTGCGATTCTCTCAAGAAAACCATTATGATCTCAAGGCACGTCGAAAATTCGTTCGTATTAGATCTGGTCTACGCAATGTCTCATGGGGAATCCGAGGTCGCAACTACAACTTGAAGTTCTAGGTCGTTGGTGTACGAAGTGGAGAACAAAAGGGAACAGCCAAAAGTCTAGTCAAATAGCATACACGTATAAAAGAAACTACGCAGATCCAGAACTTTGATACCAAGGACAGTTAATCTCAATAAAAATATCCTATAAGTATCTTGGAGTAATCCTAAATAAACTGCTAACGTTACACGACCATATTAGTGAAGTCATAAAGAAAGTACGGTAGGTATAGAGTTTCGCAGTTGAGGTCATTCATAGACAGCCCACATGTATCCAACCAGAACAAGATATTAATGTACAAATAGCTAATCCGCCCCAAAACTATGCGTTACAAAAGGCAGACTGTTCATGCTCCACCCCTTGTAAGGTACGAATCCATATATCAAGAGTTCCAGCTAGAGCCTCCGCAGAAATCCTGAACAAACTCAGCAACACCTTCGTACAACACAACATAGACCGCTACAACCCTTTAGTGAATGAAGGATTTCGACGACTCTCCCGGCCACGACACATCACCGACGTTTTGTATCTCAATCCCATACAAATATCTCAATCCCATACAACATGTAGGTCATCCTATAACTTCCGTTCCTACAATCATGAAGTGTATGCTATAATATGAAAGTATGAGCACCTCTCCATGGAGGAATATTATTATACTTAATAATGACCTCAAACATCAAACATTTGCAAAAAAAAAAATAATAATAATAATAAGATAATAATACAGTTCATTAAGAAAAATTGCGATGAATCGCTGCTGACATGTGAACGAAGGTTTCTCGAAACTTTTGTCGCTTTCGGACCGAAAAGCCCGTAACACGCGAGCGAATGGCGCGAAGAACGCCCGTTCTTTCAACCGTTTATAAAGATGATTGATATTTTCTTGATATCTTGCGACTATGAATATGATTTCAGACGACTATTTTGCTTTAACAGTATAAAAGGAATAAAACGGTCGACTGCACATGGTTGTTGGAAGTCAAAGTCGGTTGAATCATTTTGGATTTGGAGTTTGTAAAGATTTGCGTGGAGATCGGCTGATGGAAGATTGAATTGCGTCAGAAATGCGAAACGAGACGTGAAACGCTCATATCTCGGAATGAAGCTGAAGCGGTTCGTATTACAAACCGTCTTTATTTCACGTGGTTGTCTGTTGAGATTACCAGTCAAATCCCTTGAATCTGAATGGAAGGTTTTTTGAAACGCCGCCAAATCAACCACGGAGGTACATACTCGACTCATCACGAATACCGTTTCGACAAGTAAGCGCCACGGTTAAGGTTCGAACGGCAGTAAAAATGAGGACGTACGTCCATCCGACTTGGGATAATTGGTCGATTTGGCAAGAGGCCAAAGCTTCGGAAGCCCGTGACATCGGATTTCCACCTAAATCGTCCGCGATGCCTCGGCGAACCCCTTCGCGCCGAATCACCGAAAATATTATGACGCCTACCGCAGCTCGAGAGACTCGCCCCAGGAAACAAAGACCGTCCATTGTTATCAAACACCGGGCAATAGCCGTTCAGGCAGTTCCATATGGACCGTGACGCCTTCAAATGTCGGAGTGATTTACCTCCCGAGCTACAACGGAACCGGAACATTATTACTGTAGTTTGTCGAGTAGATGCTTTCCGATGAAATTCTAATCTCACTCAAACGGTTCGTTGAATAAAATTTACGACTTTGGACATTAAAATGTGAGCCATTGTAACCATTTTGAACACCTCGCGAAACTTACAACTGTTCTTTCAGCACGTGCTTAAATCAGTCGCTCCAACCGCATTAAACAACAACAAGCAAAATATATTCGTTTCAAGGCTGAATATGGTTCAATGTGGTTACCCAATGTGACGAGACGGAATGTCATTCAGTCAACTATGAAATAAATCGCCAGCACAGAAACTGATAGTCTCGTGATATCTTCGCTGATAGGCAAACTGCGAGGTCCTAAAAGTCACCTTGTGAGTACTACTGACCCTTTCGCCGAAATAATATCGAAAATATACCATTTCATATCTGTCAACAATCAGTTTTTCATTTTCTACTGGTGATATAGAAGAACAAAAACTCTGCAAATTCTTGACACAACGGTTTATTATCTTCCTTGTGCAGATCACCCTTCTGTCTAGATCACTAGGTCTAAATGTCAAGATCCTAAATGTTAGATTAATTATTATTATCAATTATCACTAATTATTAACAATTTTATCAAGTACCTAGAGAAAATTATTATAATTTATTGTTAGGTATTAATAATTTGTATTTATTATTAATAATTATTATTATTAATTATGATTAATTAATACGATATAATTCTGGGGTTTTTAATACTACGTCGGTAATAATTTTTCTATAAAAGAAGTACCTACCAACAAACATTCGAAATTACCTTCATTTCAGTAGCACGAAACGCACCTCAGAACAACAAACTCGACATCACTTAAGCCATATGATGTTCCAAAGAGCTTGTTAGGATGAAAATGGACCTGTATTTCAACAGTTTGATTCACGATCGTGTTGTGAGGCACAATCTTTGAGCCGTCATTGTGAACGAACGGCTGGTCGTACAAAGCTGCGGATGGTCTTAAAAAATTCTACGGAACAAACTCTATCTAAAACTCTGCAAATTCTTGACACAACGGTTCATTATCTTCTTTGTACAGATCACCCTTCTGTCTAGATCACTAGGTCTAAATGTCTAGATCCTAAATGTTAGATTAATTATTGTTATCAATTATCACTAATTATTAACAATTTTATCAAGTCTCTAGTGAAAATTATTATAATTTATTGTTAGGTATTAATAATTCGTATTTATTATTAATAACAATTATTATTAATTATGATTAATTAATACGATATAATTCTGGGGTTTTTAATACTACGTCGGTAATAATTTTTCTATAAAAGAAGTACCTACCTACCAACAAACATTCGAAATTACCTTCATTTCCGTAGCACGAAACGCACCTCAGAACAACAAACTCGACATCACTTAAGCCATATGATGTTCCAAAGAGCTTGTTAGTATGAAAATGGACCTGTATTTCAACAGTTTGATTCACGATCCTGTAGTGAGGCACAATCTTTCAGCCGTCATTGTGAACGAACGGCTGGTCGTACAAAGCTGCGGATGGTCTTAAAAAATTCTACGGAACAAACTCTATCTAAATATGAAATAAAAAACATACCGTTCTGTATGAATTTTTCGAGATATGAAATTTTCAAAATTTCAAAATTCGTTTTGAACCCCTTCCCCTTGACCTAGGGTTATGAAAAGTTTCGAGGACCATTGTGGGGTTGGTCGAAACCCATAAAAAAAATTTCGTAATTTTAACTCAACGCTAACTGGGCAAAGTGGCGCGGACGGCGGACGGCGTACGGCGTACGGCGTACGGCGGACGGACGGATTTTTTTTTATTCGATTTTCTGAATCTACGTATCTTGAAACGTAAACCAACAAATTTTGAGGGGGGGTTAAAAAAACTTTTTCTTTGGGCGATTCCAATGGTTCATTATCGAAGATAATAAACCAATATGAAATAAAAAACAAACCGTTCTATATGAATTTTTCGAGATATGGAATTTTCAAAATTTCAAAATTCGTTTTGAACCCCTTCCCCTTGACCTAGGGTTATGAAAAGTTTCGAGGATCATTGTGGGGCTGGTCCAAACCCAGAAACCAAATTTCGTAATTTTAGCTCAACGCTAACTGGGCAAAGTGGCGCGGACGGCGGACGGACGGATTTTTTTTTATTCGATTTTCTGAATCTACGTATCTTGAAACGTAAACCAACAAATTTTGAGGGGGGGTTAAAAAAATTTTTTCTTTGGGCGATTCCAATGGTTCATTATCGAAGATAATAAACCAAAACTGCAGTCGTAAGCACAATTGCCCATCATGATATGAGCTACCACACCGTGCAATAGCAACGTGTGGGGCACATCAACCGGCACACGATGGCCCAACAAGGCTTTCTCATCGTAAATAATTTATCGATATTTGCACAAAATATTTATTGTAATCATCAAAAATCCACCGTACGCGGCACTTATAATTTTATTAATTATTCTTAGTTAGTAACAACTTTTATTGATCATTTTTAATAATCATTATTAATAACTAATTAACTATTATTACTAATTAACTCGATATCTGAAAACCATGTGCTGTTTGAATCAGCTGGGCCAGTATAAACATAGACCGGACAGGCATGATTCACCCTCATGTTGACGACTTGAAAAATTATAAAAAATAACCTAATAAAAAACAACTAAAACTAAAGTAAATCTAATAGTGAACTAAAAAGGACCATAATTTGGTCCTTTTAGTTCATTATCAGGTTTAGTCTAGTTTTACTTATTTTTTATAATTCATATTATGAATTTTTCGAGATATGGATTTTTGAAAATTTCAAAATCCGTATTGAATTCCTGGGGTTATGAAAATCGGTACCGACCCGGGGTTATGAAAAGTTTCGAGGATTGTGGGGTTGGTCCGAACCCGTAAACGAAATTTCGTAATTTTAGCACAACAGTAACTGGGCAAAGTGCCGCGCGGACGGACAGATTTTTTTTTTTCCATTCAATTTTCTGAATCTAAAGAAACTTGAAACATGAACCCTAAAATTTTGAGGGGGAGGGGGTAATTTTTTTCGATTCTAATGGTTTATTGTCGAAGATAATAAACCAAAAACGTGAGAAATGAGTTTTGCAACATTCAAAGAGCGGAACATTGTGGGGAACATTCTTGCAATTGTTCAGAAGAGAGAGAGAGAGAGAGAGAGAGAGAGAGAGAGAGAGAGAGAAAGAGCTTTATTGGATCAGATTACTTAGACAACATGTTACATTATAAAACTTATATGGTACATTACATTATTATTGTCTACATTATTATTAGCTACGAGAAAATAATACCAATTATGGTGTAATAATAGGCATAGGCCCGTTAGAATTACACCAGAGTTGCAAATTAGGATCTCTTTCTTTTCTTATTTACAATGTATTCATTTATTTATTTTATTTTCTATTTACATTTTTTCCCCTTTATTTAACATATACACTCTTTATTATCGTTCCAGCTTTTTCGTAACCTAATTTAATGAGCCAGGTGAAAATTTCTTTTTTATATGTCGATCTGGTGAATGTCTCAGGGAACTTCAGCTTTACAGGTAGAGCTCTGTGGATTACATATAATATATAATTTGGACTGTTGGTCATCAACAGTGAGTGCGGTTTAGGATTTACAACATTTCCCTCCATTTTAAATCTGGTAGGATAATTATGCAGATTCATATCATTAATTATGTTAGGATGTTTATAAAAATGAAGCAGTAAATTTTTTATAAACAATTGCCGTACTGTAAAGACTTTTGAAAGATCAAATATTTCTTTAGAAGGGAGTCTTCGAGGTTTGGAGAGCCTAATTTTTAATACCGCTTTCTGGAGATTGTTTAGTTTAGTTAAATTTGTAGCATAGGACCCTCCCCACCTGCTGAAGACCTGCTCGTATCCCATCAGTGTCTTTGACCTGTTATCCAGGTGAAAGGGGTTACTCCGAAAACGCCCAGATGGAAGAGATAAAGAGCTGTTGAGGAGGCCGTTTACCATCAGAAAATGTCCGATTGTTTGGCGACGAGACTCGATTATCCTTTTCAGAAGTGGCCCAACTCACAAAACAGCGGTCTGGGGAAAACCCCAATGTGAAAGTGAATGAACTGAAAATGTGAGTTGTACCTGTACAGGAAGGAGTTTTAACACCTGGGAGAAGCCCGCAGGTAGACGTTGGATCCCTTCAACCACTGAGAAGGATTCCAGATGTACCGGCTTAACTTCTTGCGATTTTTCTGGGGGATTGGGGTTTCCCCTAGTTCCTTTTGTATGTGGACGAAAACAGCTAAACGCACCACCACTCGTGGCAGATGTGAATGACCTCTGAGCGCATACTCGAAAAGGACGAAAGGCGAAGAAGCTTTCTGGCGTATCTTTCCTTTCAACTCTAAACCAGACATCGTGGCGCACGTTCAAGATCCCTCAACACCAAAACTTGAACTTCAAAAATGACTACAACACGAATCGAGATAACCACAATTATGAGCTCAATAATAAGACCAAAATAATGAGCTCAAAGACACAACATATCTCCGAGATATGTTCCCCAGATCCCGAGCGCAAACCGAACTTCAAAAATGGGATGCATAGGAAACTCCTGCCAAAAACAGACGACTTCGTCGTTTAATCGTCATTCATCAAAGTTTGAACGCAACCCAGTAGGTTATGTCATCAAGACAGACATTTTTTGTTCAATTATTTATTCAATAATGAACGTATTTAGATACACCCACGAAAACCATTTTTCATTCCTCCTCCAAACTGATATGTTCACGTTTCTAGGTTTGTGGATACATAAAATTCGAATCCTTTCGTTTGTTGAATCACCAAAAAAGCCGACTTGGGTACACGATATCCAACTTTCCTCGACGAATATTTCGAATAATATTCGAACATATTATGTTCATCTCAGAACTTTGACTGCAGAGAACATTCGTTTCAAAAAACCAAAAAAAAAAAAATTAAATTCCAAGTTAGATAAGACCTACCTTATTATTATAATAATTTATAATAATGTTGATTATAATAATTTATAATAGGTAGTGTTTATTATAATTATTATAATAATGATACATTACACAATTTTACCTCAGTATGCTAACTTTGTTATATTTATGAGCATAACAGGGATATTGTATACGGAACAGTGATCGATACAGCAAAAAATAAACCGGCGGTTTTTGTAGTTTTTTTTTTTTTTTTTTGTAGCGTTGTACCTACACAGTAAAGCTCAAGGTTTTGGGAGGTCCGTGATTGCACGCTCCTCCAGAATGGCCCTTTCTTGTCCCATTCAAGAACATAACAGAGGATTTACGACGCCTATCGAAACTTTTCAATGAACTTCCCCACTCATCCACTAGTCCGCCTACCATAATTCCCCGAGTCCTTCTTGCGTAATGCCACCATATTACAAAGCGGTAGTAAACTTCATGGTCTGGAAGACAGGTTCTAACCAACAGGCCTCCAAAAGGAGTCGCCCGAGATTTGCAACCCCGGGATTCGCGCATATTTAAAACGAAACCCTCCACTCGTCCCCTTCACATACCGCTCGAGTGTTATTCAACTCCAGTGGTAAAAATCTAATTATTCATCCTCCAAAGGGACGAAGGGTTCTCCATCCCCATACACACAATATACAGTAAAACTAACAACATATATACAATAATTTATATCGCTATAAACGCCGTTACAGGTATATGATTTACGACGCCGTCGTGAAATAGAAGGCAGTTAAACTGCGCGTCCCCGCAATTTCGTTTTTTAATCGTTCTGTCACCATTTCTCAAAACCTTCCTCCGCTCAAGTTCCCGGAAGTGTTTGTCTTGGCTTTCATGCATACTTATGAATTTAACACTTTATAGCCGGTGAATGCGTTTCAATGTGAGCTTGACACGTCGATTATACCGGCTTATCGCTCCATGTCATACCCTTAACCTTCCGTTCAGAAATGTTGATAGCGGTTAAATCGAGGGGGTCAGGAGCAAACGGCGCACCGACATTTTACGCCGATTTAGTCAATTTGGAGTTGGCAAATTGTTATTAATACAATTAATACTGAAATGGGGTATTATTGGAATATTATAGTCCGCGGGACTGGGGTAAGGAGAAGAGTGTGGGAAAATGTGGTATTTGTGTAGAAACCGAATGACATAATCCTTGAAAATTATGAGAAGAACTGTGGAGTTACTTCCGAACTACGCTGACTGTGGGCGTTGCTGAACACACAGGAAAACCGACGGAAAATAAATTTCGGGTGTGAAACGCAACATGTGGTGGGCGTTTTGAATTTTGGGGAAGTAGCTGAGTTAAAAACAATATGCACAGCAGTATAATTTATACCCATTACAGAGCCTCACTCCTCCATTTCAGAGCAAGTCTTAATATACGATGACAGGGGACCTCGCAGGGCGGGGAAGCTGGGACCTAGACGCCACTGCCTCCGAGGTTTGACCTGGAGAAAGAACTGACCCGGCAATAACTTCTTCAGAAGTAACAAATCGGCAGAAGGTAGACAACCCCTGTCGCCAGCCCCTTGTTGAAACAAGACACTCCCAATGTTATCTTGGCTAAAACGTCGTCCGATCGGGCGTTCGGGGGGTACTGACACGTCACCTGCTGGCCCTCTTGGAACGTCTCAAGAGCCTAACGCCAAGTTGAGAAAAAAAGGACATAAAACGGGGCCCGGAGAAAAAGGCAAAAACCAACATCTTGGTGTCTTCATTTCGGGGCAGTCATGAATCATTGGTTTTATTAGACTCTGCAGCTATCCACACACTGTATCGCTATGGTTTCCTCATTCGGCAGGATCAGAGCAATTCTACAGAACCCACAATCGGGAGACCTGAACACCGGTCAGACGTAGTACTTCAGAAGCCCATTAAATGGTTAAATAGTAGTAAATTTTACTACTGTTAGATTCCATGTGCTACCGCGATGGATAAACCGACCATGAAGATTCCAGCTTTTAGGCTTGATAATTATTTTCTGTAATTAACAACTAAGTACTGGAGATGTGAAAAGGCTTGAAAATGATAAATTTCCCCAATAAGATGATTGTGATTTACGTACTTCATGTAGGTGATCCATAAATCAATCGATATCCAATGCTGGTTTTCGTTATTAGCCTCTGGGGAATCTTGAATGTAATTAGTAATCAGTACGGGCTTCTCGATCAGGATGGGTAAAGTTCAATGCATCCATGTAAGCAATGCGTTGAGAAACGGGCGAAGCTGGAAATGGTAAAACTTGCTTTGAAGAATTTCTCTTTTATCGAAGTCGGTGAGGATGGAATGACAGGTTGCTGAGAGGATCAAGGAAGCCAGAAGAGATTAGTCGCTCCGGCCGAGTAAATGGACCCGGGGAGAGTCAAGAACTCGACATTTAATACGGATAGACCAAATAGAGACGGCCGAAGGGGGATCGATGCCGGTGGAAGGGGACTCAGTGGAATCAAAGACTAGTCGAAGAAGGGTAAAGACAGAATAAGTAAAGAAGAGAAGGGACAAAAAAAAAAAAACAAGAGCAAGGACTTCGAGTCGAAGTTGACACGAAGGAGAGGAAAAAAAAGAGTCGTTAGGCGGCTCATAAAATTAGCTCGTATACATTCCGAGCTGAAGACTTCAATGTAGTAGCGTTACGACAGCAAATAAAGAGATCTACGAAGGAGTGGGAATTGTGCCGCATGTTTTGTCCGCATCTGCATACTGGATGCTGAATGGATTTGCAGAACAGCATGATACACACGCCCCATAACTCTGAACTCGAAATATCCACCAGTTATCGAGGCGCCAGAATTTACGTCATTTGTCTTACAACAGAGAAACAACTAGAATTATTACCGCTTGGAGCGCTGCTTACTCCCATGAAAACCACTTTCTACTTTAGCCAAATTACAGCAAAGACGTCATTCAGTGCGATAAACTGACCTCACATCTACGGCCAAAAACCTCGGTCAGAAACTAGTATTATCACCAGAAAATAATTAAAATATTTAAAAGGTATTTTGTAAAAAATAATTAAAATATTTAAAAGGTATTTTGAATATTTTTAAATCTGCCGGAAATACAAATCATTTCAAGAAAAATTTCCACTTTTCATTTACGACGATTAATATAACAACAATAAACAAGTTGTTTGTACACAATATTGAAAGTTAATAAGTTGAACCTAATGCAGTTTTTGGATGGACCCATTGATTTATTGATTTTATGTTTGAACCTGACCTGGTTTTTGAAAATCAACAAATGGTGGAATTCAGAGGTAACCGTATAATAACAATAAACTGCTTTTAAATATAAGGGAAAAAGGTTGGGATTATACTTTTTTATGTTTCTTTTTCTCTTATGTATGCCCATCAACTTGTAAGTCTACACACCCACAACCACCAAAACCCCCTCATCTTTTGGAAATTTCAACGCTGAACACGACGGTGAAGTCAGAATTGCGATATCGCATTCCTTCATCAGATTAGAGCAGACTAACAATGAAGAATATATCAAGGTTCAACCACGTTTCTTCATCTTCAAAGTACCTACTAAAGTTTGAGAACGAAATAAGATATCGCAATTCTGACGTTCGATCGTATTCAGCGTGTATTCGATCGTATTCAGAATGTTGCATATAGGAAATTTATGAGGAATTCCCCCCCCCCCCCAAAACTCCCCAAAACCCCCCCTGCTTTTGGACATTTCAACGCTCAACACTACGGTGAAGTCAGAATCGCGATATCGCATTCCGTCATCAGATTAGAGCAGACTATTCATGAAGATCATACCAAGTAACAACCACGTTTCTCCATCTTCAAAGTGCTCTAGTTTGAGAACGAAATGAGATATCGAAATTCTGATTTCACCAACGTGTTCAGCATTAAAAAAAACTTCAACATGAGGTGTTACTAGTCAGAATGTTGCATTTTGGGAATTTATGAGGAATTCCCCCCCCCCCCCTAAAACTCCCCCAAACCCCCCTTAGAGTGGCCCGATTCTGCCCATCTACAAACTTAGCCTTTCGATTGTCAAGACAGATGTTTTGTGCAAACATGAACTTTTTATCTCAATTCTCACGAGAGTTAGGTACTGTCTGGAGTGACACATACATAAATAATATTATAATATAAATATAATTTTTGGTGTCTTTGGGCAGTGGATTCAGGATGGTCTGAAACGGTCTGAATATTTTTCGAGAATTCGAGTTTTAAAAATTTTGGACCGAGAACAGTTATAATTATAATACATAATGGAAATTCGCTCAATTTCTCAAGTAAAACTATGAATAAGTTTGACTACCCCAGAAAAAATGACTGATGCCTGAATAAAGGCACAATTCGTTGCATTGATCTTATAACCAAAATTTAATACATTTCCCGTTCCAAACTGCGCACATATCGTAATTGAAAATTCCAGAGGCTTATTAAAACCCGATCACCTAGCCAGCCAGCCCTCTGACGTCATAGGCTCTTACGGCATAGGCTGTGTGACGTAGTAGTTGGCCTCCTGCCAGCTGTCTGACGTCATACGCTCGTGCGTCATAGGTGCGTCTGACGTAGTGGCCCGCCTGTCGCTTGTGTTCTGACGTGATCTGAGGGAAAGGGTGAATCAAGGAAACAAATTTTTCCCGTTTCAGTTTATGTGACAAAGCAAAGACATGAAAATGTCAAAAGAATGTCAACTCCATCCTGTTGTTGATACAGTCGAGAATTAAATGCTTGCATACGAGTCTGCAACACATTGGGACATTTTATGTCTTTAAAGAAGTGATTCAAGAACCTTCGAACAATCCTACATCACCTACCCCAGCAGCGTAGTTGTTATACTTAATTGTAGGGTTCATCATAAATTATGAAGCTTGCATTCGTGTTGACAATATAAATTATTGCGAATGATCACCTGTGTGTAAACAATTATTTAAACAATCACGCTCATACCGCAGCTTGTCGGCCACGCACTCCGCAGTGGTTAACGTAATATGGTTAGGTAAATCGAGAGCTATCCAACGAGTGGTGAACGATTTTTGTACGATGATAACTGGCGAAGATTAAGTTCCGTAGCAACGAATCGGTTGTAAACGAAAATCATCAGAAATTTTCGTGACGATTTCGTGTGACGCTTTTGTGTAACGTTTTTCGAGTTATGTGCCAGAGTAAAGACATAAAATGTCAATAAACCAAAATATAATGGGATTCGTTCGAGCTAGATGTAGTCGAGTGGGGGACCCGAAGAGATAAGAAACTGGTCCCCAGCAGATACTATCGGGGGATGAATTCTTCTTTTTCACGCAGTTTCACTCGGACTTTCACGCTCAGCTCGATCGCTCAACTCGAGGAGAAACCCATTGAAACGTCCCACTCGGGTTGAAGTGAATTCAACATTTTGCTCTCCTTGACAAACGTTGAAACTACTCAATGTTAAAAACAACCAAAATCAGAAAAAACCCAATTCCCGGTCATACCTAATATGGGAGATCTGATAATAATATTAATATAATATTACCTATTAATAATATTATCAAATCTTCCATATTAGGTATGACCTGAAATTATTGACATGTGAAATCAAATTTGATCCAAAATCCTACTAAAATATTCATCATTTTTTACAATTTTGGTCAAATTCGTGATTTTTATGCCTATTTTTCAGTTTGTTCGCGGTAACTATAAACCTCAAGTGAACCTCAAAATTGGAGAGAGAGAAAGTAAGTAAGTATTTTTGTGTTGTTGCATTAGCCGTTTTCAAAAGTTTATTGTTGATTCAATCAGTTGTGAGTTCAAAATGGGTGACGATTACAATCGTGAAACCTTCAGTTTTTCTAAACCAGGGTTAGTTGGTTAACTTGAGGAATTTAATGCTCGAAAAACGTATTTATTGATACTCTGACGTGTTTTTAGGGATAATGACTAATTCCAAGAACATAAATCAAACAAAGAATTGGGCGATGGAAGATTCGGCCCAGACCCCTAATCCCTGTAGAAGATTCAGCCCAAGCGGATTAAAGACCCCCGGTCAGTGGAAAATTCGGCCCAATCAAAATATTACCTGAGGTTTAGGTATTGGGGAGTGGAAAATTCGGCCCAAAGGAACTGTTACTGTTTATACTTATATTTAGAGATCGTCACAGGAACATATTATGTGACAATTATATATTATATAATTGTCACAGTCAAGTTTTCTTAATACTAGAATATCACAAGGTTAAGTCAAAAGTGACTATCGTCAAACGTCAAATCGTCAATCGTCAAACCGTACATACATACGTTAGAGGCTTAGATCTCATGAGTGGCTTTTGCTGTACAATTTCGAGAAAGGTCGGCTGAACATGATCGGAATTTGATATAATTGAAGCAGGTGTCGTATGTGGAAGCCTCCTTGTTTTTTTTTTAAAGGCAAAAAACAAGTGGTGTGTAGTGCCCATTAAAGTACCCGTGAATGGTCAGCATTTGGTAAAAAAAAAAATTGGGGCAAAATGTGAATGTTCCATCCAGGTTGATCACAGACGCTTTCGTAAGCATTTACAATATTCGTATTATGGCCTCAAATTGCAGCACAGTGGACCACAGAAGGCCGCACGTACACCATACATGAGCATGAATATTCATCCACTACATAATACAGCAGCCTTCTGGTGACACGGAGAATCCCAAGTTTTAGTAGGTAACGCCACTCCCCGCATCGTTGTTTATCGAGCGATACACCGTAAAGATCCTTATCGAGATTCATCTATAGATTTTTCGACTCAGTCATTCGCCTTATACGAGTACATACGGCAGAGGGGGTTGTGAATAAGCGAAACGTCACATAAACGGCGGCGCGCCCTAAGAAGTAAATTGAGTGATGATTTACACAAATAATATTCAAATTAGCTTTCTTCGAACGGAGGAGCCTCAGAAATCAATTTCACGGAGAGGGCCCCGGACTCGTGCTCCCGGACAAGCCATTAGGATGTGTGATAAGGGTCGCCTCGAAAAATTAAACGCTCGTCATTTTCTGTAGGTTGAATAGGAGTTTGAAAGAGTTTTGAACAGTAAATCAATTTGTTGATTCCCTTCATCGGGTGGGATTGCGTTTCCCGCCCGGTCCAAATTCGGGTTGGAGAACTGAACTAGGGATTGGATAATACTATTTTGAAAACTTGTTTGTTGGGTAACAACTGTAAACTTCCGGTACAGAAAAACAAAACCTAGTTCCCCCGCTCTTAGCAATCTATAGACCATGTCTGTATCTATAAAAAATTATTTAAAAAAATAATAATAATACAATCGGTAGTCCGTACGGCCGAACGGTTAAATGATTTGATAGCGGTTTTATAAATAAAAAATGATCAACAAGTTCCAGGATCAAACGTCGGGTTAGAACCGCATTGATACCGCCCTTTATGCCATGGCCTAAACGCTACGGCATAAAATTGTCGTATGTTTCAGCATTCCACATCTAGGAACGCGGTAGCGTTCCGCCCCGCCAAGCAAAGAAGTTGAGAAAACGAACGCTGTCGAGTGTATGTTTACCGGACGTCACGAAACGCGTTTTCGAGGTATCCATATCTCGGCTCCTATTTGACCGATCAACTTGAAAATTAGTATGGGTCTTCTTGGAGTGGATATTAGAAAGCCCTGAAAGTTTCAAATCGATAGGTCTAAAGGGAGCCGAACTACATACCTTCAAAAACCCGGTTTTTCGGCCTTAGATTGTTCTTCTCCTTCTCCTTCTTCTCCTTGTTCAGACAGGCAATGCTGGAGCCTCTCCACGTTAACCGATTGACTTGAAATTTTGCACAGAGCTTTATTTAACCTTGAGACAGAGCCTTATATAAGATATAACCCATTATCTCAACCCAAAAAAGTTTTAGAAACAAAAGAACAGAAACCTTAGGAAAATTCTGTCCACTTTGACGAGTCTACAGCCTGGGTAAAAGGACCAATCGACTTGAATGTTTTTACATATCTTCTTTATAGCATGGCTCAGTGCCATTTGAACGAAATAAGCAATTATCTCAACCCAAAAAAAAATTAGGGACAAAAAAACTGAAATTTAGGGTAATTAAGGCTAATTATGGCCATATCTCGGCTCCTAGTTGACCGATCAACTTGAAATTTGGTATGGATCTTTTTGGTGTGGATAATAGAAAGCCCTGAAAGTTTCAAGTCGCTAGGTCTAAAGGGAGCCGAGTTATATAACTTCAAAAACCAATTACCATGTTTTTCTACTTTTTTCAGTCGGTCAAGGCTACAGCCTCTCCACCTTCGCCGATTGACTTGAAATTTTGCACGGAGCTTCGTTTCAAGTGTAGCAAGTGCCTTTTGAAAGATTCAAGTCGATATCTTTAAAGGGAGCCGAGTTATATAACTTCAAAAACCCGGTTTTTCACCCTTACCTGTTCTTCTTCTCCTTAATCAGTTAGGCATTTCCACCTTCACGGCTCGACTTGAAATTTTGCACAGAGCTTCGTTTCAACATCAGACAGTGCCTTTTGAAAGGTTTAACCCATTATCTCAACCCAAAAACTTTTAGAAACAAAAAACTGAAATTTAGGCTAATAAAAACCGGACCAATCGACTTGAAATTTGGCATAGACCTTCTTTATGAAATGACCCACTTCAACAACAAAAAGATGTGATATCCCCCCAAAAAACACTCCGTGTAAAAATCACCCCGCCTCGCAAATATCATTCTTCAGAGGCCGGAAAAAGTTATGATATCCACTTTCCCCGCCCGCCCTTTTCCTCATTAAGGAGCTAAGTATAATGAAAAGCTTAACCACTTCACAAGCACCGTACCCCTTTCGAAATCTCCCCTTGGCGCTATTGCGAGACGTTTTTATTACTTCCACAAGCAACTAATACTTGATGGTGGTTAACGTTTTATACAAGTATTAGTTGCTTGTGGAAGTAATAAAAACGTCTCGCAATAGCGCCAAGGGGAGATTTCGAAAGGGGTACGGTGCTTGTGAAGTGGTTAAGCTTTTCATTATGTTTTTTGGGGGGATCAAATTTACGTGAAATGGGATGTTTTGAAGGCAAACGACATCAAAATAAATTTTGTGTATTTAAGAACTGGATGACAGGTGGCATGATACCAACTAGTGGGTAACTCATGACAAGCGCTAACGTAAATTTCAGGTTGAAACCATGACGAGAAGAGACATGGGCGGTTAGGGTTGTTCGACCGTGGATTCCTATATCTCAGCTGCTCCAACTGCCAAGCCCTACATGTAATACCTTACAATTATTATTAAAATGAAAAGTCCGCGTTGAAGTCAAAACCAAGAATGAATCTAATAGATTTAATATAGTATATTAAATATTAATTACCACATTTTGGTAATTATTCATTGAACAGCTGTTAACTGTTCAATGTGTTTCCTGTACTAAGTACCTACTGGAGTTTGCTACACTACACTTGGAACAGAAGATACTAATCTTCCATAGAGAATTCAGGTCCTGATCAAGTTTAGATTGTGGATACAGAACAGCAGATTAGAAGACCGTAGTTGAAAAAGCGTTTCCCTTGAGGTATCGCAAAGTAATTGCTCCCCTCCAAGAGTAACTTTGTAGTACGAGGTACGGCACCCACGTTCATGATACTTCTCGAGGCTTCCCTTGACGTGACGGTGATCATCTGTAAAGATTATTTCATCCTCCCTGGGAGGGCAAGAAGATGTACGGCTTGCCACCGGGAGGCGGGGGAGGTTTCGAGACTTCGGTGCGCTCGGTACATTCAGGCGTGCGTGGTTTGTACACTGAAGAAATACTTCATAATGTTTCGTTGTGAAACGTGTCTGCGCATACAGACGTGGAACCTCAGGGCGTAACGCAGAATCGGGGAGTCTTCAAGATTCTTGAATCAAGAAGAGTTAATAACAATCCACCATGTAGGAGAAAAAGTAAACGAATTGTGACGGCGAGCTGTGAAAGCTTCAATATTACTGATTTGGTATTGTACTTCTAATCAGAGTGAACCTATGCGAATATACCGAAAACTGGAGTAGTGGTGAATAATATAACAAAATATAAACAAAACCACGACTCAGAAACTGTTATTTGACCTACGCCGATCGTAATTTCGTGAAACCCTAAGCCCTATTCAGTGCCCTAATTTAATATGTAGTGGATGAATATTTCACCGATAGCAATGACAAAGGTTGCCTTTATTTTGATGACAAAATACACGGAAACCCAAGTTTACGCAGTTTGAAATGCAGTAAATATCAAGGTAGAAGCAGTGGTTCAAAATGCATATGCCTAATATAGTATTTCTTCTTGTATTTTGACACTATTCGTAAGTTAGGTAAGGTTCTAATAGGTTCTGTTAAAATTCTGTTCAATAGCATCCCACCCTCGGTTTCTTGAACAGAGCAAGAGAATAAAAAACCCCAAAATGTTGATTAATTCCGGCCTTTAGTCACCTTCCTAAACCCAGCGCGTCCCAATGGGCAGTTCATTATAGTTCGAAGCCAACGTCTAATGCTTTACGGCGTTCTCATTAGCATTAATATTATTCCAAAATTATACAAAGTATACCGGAAAGGTGGCCCCGGGGAGTTGGGATACTTGGATCTCACTCCCCCTCTAGTCACCAAGTGAAGGTTTCTTATCTGGAGAATACGACAGTACCTACGGCCACAAAAAGAGGTAGTCGCAGCTGTAAACGAAAAAGAATATTCACTGCTGTAGTTTTAATTTTGAGATCATGCTGAGCGGCGGCAATTGAAACGAAAAAGTATCGCATTGCGCGTCAGGGCCAAGCAGGGCGACGTTTTTCAATAAAACGCCCTCAGGTATCGCGTTTCACCGGAAGATCCCGCGTGACCGCGGACACGAGCGCTCAAGGACTTGGGTGAAATTGGTTAAGGAGACGATTAATTTTGACGTGACAAATTAAAAACTCGAAAAAAATGCTTAAAAATTAACACTTTTGAGAATACAGTTCGCGTGCAAAGGACACATACAAGCAGAGCGCTCTCGTTTGAAATTTAGCGCGGGCGTTGATGGGGCGTGCTTCATATTCCGGAGGGCAAGGGTATGGACCTACAACTGGAAATTACACCCTGCTATCATGCTATCAAATCCTAAATAATGTTTCCCGAGTTTTAAGATTCTTAACTATAACGGCTAAATAATAAGAGAACAATAAATAAACTCAATAGTTTATTCCCAAGAAATTTAAAGAAAAGTCAGTACCTATGTATAATAACAAAACCACCATAACGCAGTAGGTACCTGAAGACATTAATGCACAGCTGTTGCTTACAAAAGGTTCACCCTGAATATTTAAAATTGTTCAGAAGTTGGTGGGTGATAATATCACATAATATTATTATGTTCATTTAACTTTTATCATTTCACTGAGGGGTTTTGAGAATCGAAATTGGAGTTTGACGAATCGTTGAGGGGAAACAAAGGATCGTAATATTGGGTTGGTAAATTCACTATGATCTAGTTGGGAAATTATTCCCAAGTAGATTTCCATAAAACCGGTGTTTCGGACCGGGAACGTTGGTTCCCGTTTTACATAGCACTTATCAATTTATTCTAATCAAGCCGCTCTACGCGAAACACAGAATATTGAATACGCGACACGGGTACCTGTCGGAATATCGTCAACTACCATGAATGACAGATGGCCATGGAAGATATTAAGCGGGTTCGCGTGCTAGATGACATCTGCTTGTCGGGACCCGAGGCCGAGAAATACTACATTAAACCGAAACGTTCGTTTAGCTACAATGAAGCGGGATTAACATGTAGATTGATGGTACCGCGTATCATCCGACAATATGGCCGGTACGGTTGCCGTGGTGAACAAAAGTGGGCGTTCCTCGATTTTGGAGTCCAAACCTTACACAAGGTCCCCCAATATCTTCCAAGTCATGCAAAATTCTGTTCGCCGAAAGCCCAACCAAATTGACCACTTCAAGAACGGCAGATTAAAGCAACTACCGGTTTTGGACCGCGAATAACAACTATAATAGATTTTTTCATCTTGTACCTATGACATCGTGTTCCACACCCGGAAAATTCCGAATTCCTAGAGTCGACTTGACAAAATCTGGGATTTTAGACCCAAGATGACAAAGATAATTAAGACGTTTGCAGGTTATAGATATTTAGCAATCAATACTCAACGAACATTAGAAAACCCGAATATAATCCGCCTAAGATCATCAAATCTACCACCTCAAAACCTACATAAGATATTTCGTTTGATTCAAGAATGCTGAAATGACTATTAACCTAATTTTGACTGAACAAAGCTTCTAAATTATTCAAACAGCAATACCTAACAATATTAGAGAGTTAGGAAAACAAGGAACATACTAAATCATAGACTTCGATGTACTCACCAACGTGAATTCAACAGAATATAGTATATCCCGTATTACGGGAGTCGAGCCAAGATAAATTTCAGTAAGAAGAGTAACATTCAGTTAGTCGGCGGACTACAGCCCATTAAAATATATTTTATAGCGGATTTTATGGGGTTAACGGTTCCTTTTATTATTGGAAATAGGCTAACAGAAGATCTGGTAATCTTGAGTGAAGTGGTAATTTTGATTATTCTTTTGGTCCTGTATAAAACTAATAATTAGTTTAAAAAATTATTTTAAAAAATGCGAGACATATTTCGCGAAGCTATATTGTTTGCGGGAATGTTGTTGAAACGTGAATTAATTAAAATCCAAATATAAATAGCGCTGTTGTTCTGTGGTCTTCTCGGAGGTTTTAAATAGGTATTGAAGAGACGGTGGTTTATGGAGCGTTGGGATGTTGGTAGGTTTGTTTGCGCTTACCGTATTTTCGACCAACAATAATCACATATCTAGTCAGTAGCATCGTAACTATTATCAAGGCACTCAACCACTACACACACGAACATCATAATTGCATGTGGCATTTGTTTACAACCTTACAATCGGAACCTTTTTGTAACCTTCTCTCCATCTTCTTCTGTTATCATTGTTCTTAGCTGTATTCTTTCATATATCTCTTCCACATGTCACATGCTTTACCAGTATCCACATACCAATGTTCCTTTTCTTATATATTTGTTGCCTGTATTTAGCTGTTAGTGAAATCTTTTCCGCATATTAAATTATTGAATATTTTTGTCTAATTGATGTGATTGTGCGCGAATAAACTCTGTGATATTAACGTTATCAACTATCAGCTGACAGTGACAGATCGTGGGCTCGCCGGCTTGTTCTTACCGGCAACCATTACCGTTCTTGATCTCGATCCTTCTACTACCACAGTGCAATATTAAACTTATTTAGTTATCCACCGTTATCCGTCCATCCCTTCAAGAAACCTGTATTATTTACACGCGAAGTTCCTACCACCAAGTTACACCCTCGAAATACCGTGGCCAGTGTCACATCCGCCACTTGGGACTTCATGAAATTGGACGACGCTGGGATACCTCTGCACCACATGGTTGACCAATTCATGCACCTGGATTCTGATCGTTGGGACAATCAGGAACTACCCTAGACCCTCTGACTGGAGGACTACTGAAGCCATCGCCACAACCAGCTAAGCCAATTTAGTCGTTTATAAGTCTTAGCAGCTTCTAGTCCATAGCACTCTAGTCATTAGTAATCCAATCTAGTCAACCATATCCCTGTTTATCTATAAGTGGCCACCTAAATTTGAAGGAATAGTTACCATTATCATAATATATATTATAAGTATTAATAACCCCTACTCCACGCACCGTACTTACCAAAATAAATCTGATTATACGTTGATGCTTCATCAATCAAAATCTAGCCTTTTACTTTTGAACACCTGCAATTCCTATTATTATTAACTTATTATCATTTTTCTTTTCTCAGTTAAACTGAGTGGTCCTTCGAGTTATCAAACTATTCACCTATCTTTCAGTCCTACTTCTTAATCAGTATTGGACATTTGCAGCAGTCAAAACTGCACGTCTCTTACAAACAGGTTCTATGAAGTATTTGGTCCATCTACGATAGGTGAATGCCAAATCGAAACCTGGAGAGAGTAATCACTCAAGGCAGAGACTTGTTCAGGTATATTAACCATGAATGTGGGAAGAATCGTACGGACTAGAGCCGTTGAGCACCTACATGGAGATTCTTCTCCATGTGAGACATGAGCCATTCCATAATATTATGTGTCATTCCATAATAATCACGGGTTCATTACTATATATACTATATAGTAACGAACTCGTGATTTAAGGAGCTCGATTACCGATGATTAGTGATTATGTCACCTGTAGGTATGGGAAAGTGCGAGTTCTCAGACAATCGATTAACCGTAGAATCCAAGGTTATTATCGACAACCGCAGTCCGTACCAGAACGTTTCGCATGAAACTATACAGAAGATCATGCAGTGTCATTCAGTTCAGACCTGTTAGGGCTACAAGAGTCACAAATGTGATCAACCATGCGTTCTACACTCATAAATGTGGAATGACTCAAATGTTTACCGGAACCGGAATTCGAGGCACCCCCACCGTACTTCTGTACAGGAGATAAGTAATACAGAAAACTGCTTAATTCCGTATGGTGGCTCTTGAAGTGATCCAGAAATATTCGGGGAATTTTATGGATTCCCGTAAATTGCACCCAAATTTGGAGTTCGCCTCACATACGCAAAATTGGTTTTAAAAAATGGCTCAGTTGGTAACAAATGCTGATTGCAACACAGAATTTGACAGAAATCAAAATAATGTTGCATTAAATGCAACAAATTTTGTGTCTACGCACCTGCAGAGATAATACTTATACAACAGGCATAGGGCCATAATTGTGCGTAGTGCGAGTTAATTTCATTTGTCAAAACCGGAGAATTCTAAGCCAGGTTTCTTTCTGGCTTCTTCGTTTTGCACCCATTCGAAATTATCGTCGAACGAAAATATTTGCATGGCTCATGTCATTCGTAGAGTTCAAAATAGGGTCACGTCCGACCTATTCGCCCGGTTGCGTAACGAAGTGTAGTAACTCAATAAAAACCCACGTTCAATAATAATAGTTGATATTGATAATTCCCGAATTAGGGGGATGTAGACTTTGATATTCAAACAAATCGTCTTGTTGTGTTTTATTGGTGGGTTATCTGGTCAACGATAACCACCCGAATCACAAATATCGAATGGAGCAAAAAGTTTATTGGTTGGGTGTCAGATTGTGGGACCCGTGGGATGTCGAATCCGTCGACCATATGAGTAGCGTTTTTTGATCATTTATGGACGCGTCTATCACCTGGGTGGATAATGAGGGGCAATTCCGATGTTTGTAATGTTACTAGTGTGAATTCCTGGGTGCTTCTTACAATAGTGTTGTGTGGCATTGCAAAAAGGCGCCATCCAACATTATTACTTATTGTTTAGAAACACGATCTTCCCTGAACAACGTTATCGAAACACCGGCAAAAACCGACCCTGGAGGAGTTTGTTCACTAGAACATAGGTACTTAATATGTAACAAGTAGGTAGGTACATATTCTATTTGAGAAGGGGAATATCTACCTACACAAACACCTTTAAAAGAGCTGCGAACGGCCACCTAATTGCAATACTATTTGTAGTAACTGAGGTAATTGTGGTAATTGCAATACTGAGTGATGGAGGTTCAGATTGATCCGTTTGTGTGATCCCTGAAATGAACGACTTAGTGAACGAAATGGCTCGCCTCGTTTTGACTTTGGACCTAATAACGATACATCTGATTGGAAATAGGAAAACAATGTATGTAGAAGTCCAGCTCTTTTCTTGAGCGATGGGCGAACTTTGGGGTTTTTTCCTGATTAAATATTTAAACTGGATGGCTACAATTGAGAATTGAAATCACACCTTCAACAATCAGGAGTTTACCTATTTTCCAGCTCCTTCATCTCTGCATGTCACAAATTTTGTGACAAATTTAGGTTTGAATTTTGACAAAGCTACTGATATGGTCCCGTCCTTGGCCAACGCGTGCTTACCCCATCACTTCTCCACTCAAGTACACGATCACGTTACTCGTACATCATGAATTATAGTATGCAAATAAATCCGTATATTACTCACCCAATGCATGCCTGGAGAGCTCAATGGGTGTAGCTCATAGACTCCCATGGGGCTCGTCTTGGGTGCACTAAGTCAACCCACATGCACCCGCCCCTCGATCATTCCGTTCAAAACCTGTAAATAGAAATAACAGAAAAAATGATAGAAGGTGTTACATTACAAATCATACAGGCATTCAAGGACATAAAGGCCGGCGCGCAGTGGACCTCATTTCTCAGCAGCTCAATACATACCTTATTTCTGCAGTTTTCAAATAGTATCTAAATAATTGTCAATAGTTTGAAACGTTGACTCATATCAATGAGTCAACGAAAATTCAATCGATACAATTTATAACGGAAGAAAACATACCGGCTAACTATCCAAAGACAAACACGAGTAGATAAAGTGTATAATATATTATCAATCGTATTCAAGAATGATGATTGTGACATTTTCTTCAAAACTGGAGGCGAAGGAGTTACGGCATCCGGAGAGGTGAATTCATTGGGAGCAATAAGAAAACCGTAACAAATTAGACCTAGATATTCCACTGCTACTTTATGAACTTGCCTATTTTCAACTATAATAGGTGGAGATTATCTGGGTCTTTTTTTACGAGCGCCTCCGCCCCTTATTTAATAGGTATGTTCCAACCTGACCAGTTCTTGAACTGGTTCAGGAACTAGTTCTGCGCAGAAGCCATGCGCATGATGAACTGCGTTCCAGCCTGTTTCAGTTCGTGAACTCAGTGCAGACAACGCGTTCCACCGCGGCCAGTTCATGAACTCAGTTCAGCTCAGTTCGGGAACTTCTTGCACTGAATTGAGATGAGGGTTGAGAACTCGAACTGGAAAGGTAACAGTGATCTCACGTTATAACCTCCCACAAAATCATTTGACTTCCTGAGTTTCACGGGAGAAGACGTAGTATAGTAGGGTTTTCTGTGGGAGAAGAAGGATCCAGTTTGTTTTGTGTCTTTTATTTGTGGTTCTCGTTTTTAGCGTATTCTGGTACGTAGGTAAGTGTTCATATCTCGACAAGATAAAATCATATCATAAAATCATTTATCATTTAAATAATTTTATCATAAAATCATATCTCGTAAGATAAAATACGTCTAAGTACAGTACCTTTAAAATAAATAATTTCTCAGAAAACTGTAAAGATAAAATTATAACCCACGAAATGAAAGATTGTTGGTGAACATGCGTGTATTTTCAAACCAAATAATTTTTGAATTAGGTACGTACCTACTTAAATAAATTAGATTGAAATAAAGTGCATTGTTTGAATGGAAGTCAACTTGGCCTACATTAAAATTAATTATAGGCAAACGATATAATAAGAACAATGTTGCAGTTTCAATTTAATTGAAAATTGCTTCAATTTGTCCACTGATTAATTTTGGTTTATTATCTTCGATAATGAACCATTGGAATCTCCAAAGAAAAAAAAATGTTAACCCCCCCTCAAAATTTGTTGGTTTACGTTTCAAGATACGTAGATTCAGAAAATCGAATAAAGAAAAATCCGTCCGTACGCCGCACAGTGGTCTGAAAAGGCCAAAAATGGGAAAAAACCTAATAACTAATTAAGATATTGTGTCAGCGGCATGAAATCTCTCGTGTCTATGTTTTTTGAGGTACTTAATCGAATGAAATCAAAATCAGCGCAATGAGGCCCAAGAAAAAACAGATTTATTAATATTACAATTGTTTTTGTCACATAGATAAGTTTGTCCTAAGTAGGTACTGTCTATATTCAAAAGTAAATTAGAAACTTCATTTGTCAACTCCCGTTTCTTTTTGTATTTATACACCGGCCGAAGGTGAGTGATAAATGGGTCACTAGTAACTAGGATAAGGTGAAATACATCTTCATTTGTAGCAACGCGAGACATCTTCCTAGAAGTTCTTCTGTTCCTCAGTATGTGAGGATACCGCATTTATTAAATCTTGAGGGTAACAATCTTGAAGTTCTCGTATCTTATACTGTTTAGCCTTCTTCCCACACTCACCAAAGCTTTTCATAGGCCTACCACCACGGTCAACTTCCATAGGAGTTGTTGGCTGAGGTTCTGAAAAATTAACATGAAACTCCCTTTGTAACCAATCGCTATTTTTTTTAAAAAACGTGCCTTATTGTGGGTTACCTCTCTCATCTTCTTATCAATGTTAGATTGGAATCTTCTTCGCAGTTCATCATTAAGTTGTGTCAACTTCTCCCCATGTAACTCTGGAAACCGGGTTTGTAACCACTGAGACCGTTCATTGGAAGGAAGTACATTTCGCACAACACACGATATGGAATCGCTAAACTATTCATTTTTTCTCACGTTTCTGAGTGGCTGTTAACAGTGAACTAAGATAGGAATGAACGCGCGATCGGCCAGGATAATGAAATCATGTTTGAACAAACCTTCTGTTTACCTTTCTCCTATACCTCAGTCTGACCTGTCATCAACCTCCGCACTCTTGATCTTCTAAATACCAGATCCGGCCGTTTCCGGCGATGAAATTTATACCACAGTGTCTTTACCTTCTACACTTCAATATAAACCCCTTGCGGACGTAACGCATCATAACGCTTCTTTTTTACAGACCAACAAATGTACAGAAACTATGGTTTTTGGGGCATAATTTTCGAAATTCATTTTCTTCCTTAATTATTGATGAAATGGAAATACTTTTACTTCTTAAACTCACACATACATATAAAACATATCTAAGGTCTGAAAAATTTTTTTACTGTTAATTTACACCAAGTAGAAATATTTTTTTAGGCTGGTGAGAACACGCTACTTTCCGCAATCTTTTGGAAACTACTACTTTAATGGTATGCAATAATTAAAATTGTGATTTTGTGAAAAAATACATTCCGTTCCGTTGTTCCACAAGTATCTGAATATTCAAAAACAAAGAAAAAATTAGGTTTGGGTAACTTTCATTTTCGGGGTTTTTTCCCTGTTTGGACCACTGTGCGCCGTCCGCGGCACTTTGCCCAGTTAGCGTTGAGTTAAAATTACGAAATTTTGTTTCTGGGTTTGGACCAGCCCCACAATGATCCTCGAAACTTTTCATAACCCTAGGTCAAGGGAAAAGGGTTCAAAACGAATTTTGAAATTTTGAAAATTCCATATCTCGAAAAATTCATATAGAACGGTATGTTTTGGTTTATTATCTTCGATAATGAACCATTGGAATCGCCCAAAGAAAAAATTTTTTTAACCCCCCCTCAAAATTTGTTGGTTTACGTTTCAAGATACGTAGATTCAGAAAATCGAATAAAAAAAACTCTGCAAATTCTTGACACAACGGTTCATTATCTTCTTTGTACAGATCACCCTTCTGTCTAGATCACAAGGTCTAAGTGTCTAGATCCTAAATGTTAGATTAATTATTATTATCAATTATCACTAATTATTAACAATTTTATCAAGTACCTAGTGAAAATTATTATAATTTATTGTTAGGTATTAATAATTTGTATTTATCAATAATAATAATTATTATTAATTATGATTAATTAATACGATATAATTCTGGGGTTTTTAATACTACGTCGGTAATAATTTTTCTATAAAAGAAGTACCTACCAACAAACATTCGAAATTGCCTTCATTTCCGTAGCACGAAACGCACCTCAGAACAACAAACTCGACATCACTTAAGCCATATGATGTTCCAAAGAGCTTGTTAGTATGAAAATGGACCTGTATTTCAACAGTTTGATTCACGATCCTGTAGTGAGGCACAATCTTTGAGCCGTCATTGTGAACGAACGGCTGGTCGTACAAAGCTGCGGATGGTCTTAAAAAATTCAACGGAACAAACTCTATCTAAATATGAAATAAAAAACATACCGTTTGATCGGAATTTTTCGAGATATGGAATTTTCAAAATTTCAAAATTCGTTTTGAACCCCTTCCCCTTGACCTAGGGTTATGAAAAGTTTCGAGGATCATTGTGGGGCTGGTCCAAACCCAGAAACCAAATTTCGTAATTTTAACTCAACGCTAACTGGGCAAAGTGGCGCGGACGGCGGACGGCGTACGGCGGACGGACGGATTTTGGTTTATTATCTTCGATAATGAACCATTGGAATCGCCCAAAGAAAAAAATTTTTTAACCCCCCCTCAAAATTTGTTGGTTTACGTTTCAAGACACGTAGATTCAGAAAATAAAAAAAAATCCGTCCGTCCGCCGTACGCCGTCCCCCGTACGCCGTCCGCCGTCCGCGCCACTTTGCCCAGTTAGCGTTGAGTTAAAATTACGAAATTCGGTTTCTGGGTTTGGACCAGCCCCACAATGGTCCTCGAAACTTTTCATAACCCTAGGTCAAGGGGAAGGGGTTCAAAACGAAATTTAAAATTTCGACAATGTCATATCTCAAAATACTTAACTGAAACGTGTAATTTTCAGTTCACTTTTGAATGACCTGAAAAATTACGAATCTTTTAAGACCAATTGGATTTTTGTGCGACCAGCCGTTCGTTCACAGTGACCGCGCAAAGGTTTAGGTAAAACACTAATCTTTCGCGTCGAAAACGGCCGTTATGTGACCCAACCCTCAGACGCCCAGAATATAACTACCTTTTGTCATCTTCCCGGTAAACTACAGTCTAGAAATTTTAACCGTGAGTCGGGGATAGACCACATTGCAATATTTACTCGGTTTCTCATCTGTAAAATTGTTTAAATACAGTAGAAGTCCGATAATCCGGCACGTTCGGGACCGGCTCGGTGCCGGATTACCGGAAATTCCGGTCTATCGGGCGGTGCCCCTTCCTTTTAGTGTAGGCTTTGCCGTAAACCAAAATTTGGTACATTTATTGTACTCGTATGTATGTACTTTGTTTTTTTAACTACATACATACATAAATCGTATTTATAAGAACAATTAGGTTAATAATTAAACTACAAATACAGTATGCCAATACATACAACCAAGTTTATTTTAAATTTCATAAAATGCATGTACCTACACGTACTGTAAAACATAGTTCACTTGGATTTTAAAAAGTCACGAATGTATTTTTGTTTTCTCGACTTTTGGCGTTTAGAATAAAATTTATTTCTAACGATATGGAAATTAATAATTTCTGAAGCACTGTAGCTAGTACTAGCCTCAGCAAAAGAGATAAACTTATTTAGTGATTCTGGAGCTTCTGCCCAGCTGATTTTTTCCTTAAACTCATTCATTAAACCATTTCTATTCTCACATTTTTCTAGCTGTTTGATGATTTCTAGTTTCTGATTGAGAGTCAGTGTTACTTGTTTTCGTTTCTCTCCTTTTGAACTCGAAGGTTTAGGTTTTGAAAACATGGTCACTGTACAGTTAGAACGAAACTCACTTTGTTTATGAACAGTTTCAAAAGTTCCGTACGTCACTACAGAAGTACTGTATAAAGTAGAGAGTAGGCGAAGACGCTTCGTGATTGATTAACTGTGCTGCACTGCACCTGTATTAAAATTTAATAAAAATTTTGTTGTGACAGCTGAAACTAGACGGCCGCTAATTGTTTCCGAACAATACAGAGCGCTTCCGGATGATCCCGAACTACCCCGAAAACTTCCGAATTTTCTCAAGCGTTTTATTTGCTCTAAAGACACACTTTTGGAGAAAACCTTAATTTTTACAATTTTCCGGAGCGATGCCGGATTATCGGGCATTCCGGACTGTTGGATGCCGGACTAATGGACTAATACAAATTAAATTTTGATGATGAGCTATTGACTTGAAATTTTAAAAATAGGTCAGAACTGGATCACAGAACTGGATTCACTCGGTTTCTTGTCTGTAAAATTGTTTAAATAATACCTATTTGTTTAAACAAATTAAATTTTGATGATGAGCTAGATACTTGAAATTTTAAATATAGGTCAGAAATGGATGACATTTCAATATTCACTCGGTTTGTATGACATGGTATGAGTATGGTATGGTATATTATTGTATGTATGATTTGGTATAATACAGTATGGTATGATAGGAAAGAAATTCGTATGGTATGGTATGAGTACGGTGAGAATATGGTATGGTGCCGATTTGCAATACAGTCTGGTATAGACAGAAGGGTGATCTGCACAAGGAAGATAATAAACCGTTGTGTCAAGAATTTGCAGAGTTTTTTTTTATTCGATTTTCTGAATCTACGTATCTTGAAACGTAAACCAACAAATTTTGAGGGGGGGTTAAAATTTTTTTTTCTTTGGGCGATTCCAATGGTTCATTATCGAAGATAATAAACCAAAAATCCGTCCGTCCGCCGTACGCCGTACGCGCCACTTTGCCCAGTTAACGTTGAGCTAAAATTACGAAATTTGGTTTCTGGGTTTGGACCAGCCCCACAATGATCCTCGAAACTTTTCATAACCCTAGGTCGAAAGGAAGGGGTTCAAAACGAATTTTGAAATTTTGAAAATTTCATATCTCGAAAAATTCATATAGAACGGTATGTTTTTATTTCATATATAGATAGAGTTTGTTCCGTAGAATTTTTTAAGACCATCCGCAGCTCCGTACGACCAGCCGTTCGTTCACAATGACGGCTCAAAGATTGTGCCTCACAACACGATCATGAATCAAACTGTTGAAATACAGGTCCATTTTCATACTAACAAGCTCTTTGGAACATCATATGGATTAAGTGATGTCGAGTTTGTTGTTCTGAGGTGCGTTTCGTGCTACGGAAATGAAGATAATTTCGAATGTTTGTTGGTAGGTACTTCTTTTATAGAAAAATTATTACCGACGTAGTATTAAAAACCCCAGAATTATATCGTATTAATTAATCATAATTAATCATAATTATTATTAATAATAAAGACGAATCATTAATACCTAACAATAAATTATAATAATTTTCACTAGGTACTTGATAAAATTGTTAATGATTAGTGATAATTGATAATAATAATTAATCTAACATTTAGACCTAGTGATCTAGACGGAAGGGTGATCTGTACAAAGAAGATAATGAACCGTTGTTTTATTTCATATTTAGAGAGAGTTTATTCCTAAGAATTTTTGAAGACCATCCGCAGCTTTGTACGACTAGCCGTTCGTTCACAATGACGGCTCAAAGTTTGAGCCTGTCAACACGAATCAAACGGTTGAAAGTGATGTCGAGTTTTTTGTTCTGAAATACGTTTCGTGCTACGGAAATGAAGGTAATTTCGAATGTTTGTTGGTAGGTACTTCTTTTATAGAAAAATTATTATCGACGTAGTATTAAAAACCTCAGAATTATATCGTATTAATTAATCATAATTAATAATGATAATTATTAATACTAAATACAAATGATTAATACATAACAATAAATAATTTATTGTTAGATTAATTATTATTAATAATTTTATCAAGTAGGTACCTAGTGAAAATGATTATAATTATTATAATCATTTTCACTAGGTACCTACTTGATAAAATTATTAATAATCATTATTTTTAATTATTATTATGAATTATCACTAATTATTAGTGATAATTCATAATAATAATTAATCTAACATTTAGGATCTAGACATTTAGACCTAATGATCTAAACAGAAGGGTGATCTGTACAAAGAAGATAATGAACCGTTGTGTCAAGAATTTGCAGAGTTTTGAAGGTGTTCAGAAACGCGTAAGCATATAGTTTTTAGAACTATATTAAAAATAAATATTCAACAATTCCCGCCGCCACCCGGTAGTCCACAGTACAAGAATCTCTTTTTTTTACAGAAGGAGCAGACAAATCAAGCTCTGCTTACACTTGTTCTTGTTTTTAAGAAGTTACTTGAAGTAGGGTCAATGCTAGATACATTCCAGTTTCTAGTCCTAGACCAAGTCAATTAATTAACCAAGACCGTTAAATGGGATTCTGAAATTCGGAATTTCAATTCGGAAATCGTTGAGTTCTGATATCTGATAGCGATAGAAGAAGAAGGTTACTCTGATCAAAACCGCCCTCAGCGCTACCTGCCGGAATAGTTCGGGTCGTTCCAGCTATTCAGTTCACGAACCTAACAGTTCTTGAACTCATCCCCACTACTCCTGAACTGGTTCGTGAACTCAGTTCATGAACTAGGTCAGGTTGGAACATACCTAATAAGGCGGTTTAATGGTTTATAAGAGATGCAAACAGTCAGACTTTTACGAAGACACCTACCGTCAAAACCAACATCAAACTTATCCTGCAGCTCTTCGACAGAAAACGGAACATTAACAGATACAACGAACCAAGTTTTAGGAAAATACGGTCACTTTTGAGTTAAGTACCTTTAACGTAGTCACATTATCCAGCAATGGATACAAGAATCTCAAACAGCATTTATTAGAAAGCCCATACACATTTAAAGCTTTGTTTTGGAATGAATGAATACATATGGATAAAGTATGGGTGCAGAGTAGATACGAATATCATATTTGCGAATAAAGCAACTAATGGAGATAATTTGGGGGTACAAAAATTTGATAATACGGTAAATGCGACTAATAAATATACTCGACATATAAATAAGTAGATCGGATATCTTCTATTTCCACCTTTACATACGCTTTCGATGCCCGAAGAGATCCTTGAACTGCCATAGATCCGAATTAGAGTACGTTCCCTGTACGTAATAACAATAAAACTGACAGAAAAAACCGTATCATCACTTGAAAAATGTCAATCCTCACAGCAAACCGGTCCATGCAGTATAGGATTCCTCGTTATCTGGGTCATCATAATAAGAAGGATTGCTCGACGGCTGGGCGCCCATCGATAAGATAAATATTTGAAGAGAAAAACGCATCGAACCGCGAGTGTGAATTAAAATAGAGAGAGATGATGAAACCATCGCGTCAATTTCATGGAGGAAAACCAATTTTTGGTTTATTATCTTCGATAATGAACCATTGGAATCGACCAAAGAAACAAATTTTTTGACCCCCCCTCAAAATTTGTTGGTTTACGTTTCAAGATACCGTAGATTCAGAAAATCGAATGAAAAAAAATCTCTGCAAATTTTTGACACAACGGTTTATTATCTTCTTGGTGTAGATTACCACTCTGTCTACATCACTAATTGGTAGATTGATTATTATTATTTAAAGTACGAAAATTTTGTATGTATATTTTCTCCTTGTCAACAACTTTCATTTGAGTCCTTCGATTATAATCGTCAAATCTAGAAACCCCAGCAAGGGGGGGGGGGTCTGAATCTACGTATCTTGAAACGTAAACCCTCAAATTTTGAGGGGGGTTTAAAACTTTTTTTTTCTTTGGTCGATTCCAATGGTTCATTATCGAAGATCCGCACTTAGCGTTGTGCTAAAATTACGAAATTCTGTTTACGGGTTCGGACCAACCCCACAATGATCCTCGCAACGTTTTATAACCCTAGGTCAGGAGGAAGGGGTCCAAAACGAATTTAGAAATTTTGAACATTACATAACTCAAAAAATTCAAATGGACTTCAAAAATTTAGTTCACATTTAGATAGAGTTTATTATTTAGAATTGTTTAAGACCATCCGCAGCTTTGTACAATCATCCGTTCATTCACACTAAGGGCTCAAAGTTGGAGCAGATCGGAAGTCGTCAACATGATGGTGAATCGTGAGGCTGCCGGTCGGTTCAATACTGGTCCAGCTGATTCGAAGAGCATATGGCTTCAGGTAACTAACAATAATTAATAATACCTAATAAGTGAACTCAAAATTGACCCACTTTCTGAAGTGAGGGATAACTTTGAAAGACATTTATACACAATTCTAATAAATTGGGTCCGAAGCCCCGAAAATTGATTCAAAACCGGTACAAAGCTGGCGGATACAGGACCAAATTTGTATAGGAAGTTCTAAAAATCGTAACCGAAAACGCCAAAATTGGCTTTGGGAGAGATAACTTAGTCTCCTGAGCGATTCCTAAAATAATTTCAACAACACCGGTACGACCATAAATCATCCACAGGGCGATCAACTACGATAGGATGCGTGAAATATTGCCAATGGACCGACAGGAAGTATTTAATGTATTATCTTACATTTCTGACCTGTTGAGTCGTGTAAAATTGAAATAAAGACGCATTACGATTCGAGACACCAATGAAACCAGAAACAACGCGCCCAGGCTGGTTTCTGTGTTACGACCGCCGAGCAGATGCGTCCTGCGAAGGATTCACCGTTTCCTGCCACCCAAAACCCAAAGGCGATTTCCTGATGCTGAAACCGGGACACCCCCTCGTCCACAGGCCCATTTGAATATCGGAGGGATCTCGTTGGTAATTAAAAGCAATGTATACCCAGCCATGTACAGTCTTTATACACCGTAATTTGTACCACTGCAAAACGACCACGTAAATTATTGCCTCTCTTCACAAGGGCCGCTTCGAAAGTTTTCGTTTTGTTCAATCCAGATAATTCCGACGAGTTCCCGATTCATTGTTCTTGTTTACTTGTGGGAAAAAGCAGAGGTGCATTTTCTTAGTGGGGCCTCCGGGAATACACAGTGCATTTCGAAAGCCGAAGAATGAATACAGTGGTAACGAGTAACTGTCGAAAATTTCAAATAAACTAATACAGCTGTCCCTCGATAATCCGACACTTTTTAATCCGACGTACTCGGTAGTCCGACGCGGTGCCGGCAGCAACATGCATCTCCCTCCCACCCACCCTCTCTGAATCCTCCTCCCTCCGCTCTGTGGGGACAGATCAGTCCAGTGTAGTTAGTTCAGCAGTTGTGTTGTATAGTTTCGAACGTACAGTACATATTTACTATTGCTTTGTGTTACGTTTTGACAGATAATATGACATTTTTGGTAATCCGACATTTTCGGTAATCCGACACTCTCTCGGTCCCTTAACTGTCGGATTATCGAGGGACAGCTGTACTTAAAATCGTCGGTATAGCGTATACCTAATCAATATCCTATTGGGACTTACGTTTGCAATTGGCTTTGATTATTCAGTCAGTGGCGAGCAGCTCACAGGACATCCACAATGTGTGGCATTGCGATCGGAGCAGAAAACCTACAGCTACTAATTCGTCCGAGTGTGGCAAGAATTCAAGTGTCACTATGTCTACTGCGCATTAGAGCTCACTTTACCTTCGACCCGCGGAAAACTTGATACAAACCACGGGATAAATACTACCAGCAACTTTCCTTCCAGTTCGCGTTATTCAACCTCCTCTTCGCCCACTCATTAAGTTTCAATCGCCGATAACTATGACTCCATGAACCGTCGAAAGCAACGATTTCTAGTCAGGTGATGACTCCATCGACCTATCAATTGAATGATGATATTCCGCTAACACGGTTCATTTCATTATCTAATTGCTCGTATCTAACAGACGCTCAATACTGTCTCTGTATCTTGGGCAGTTTTCGAGGTCTTCGCAAAGTTTCGAAACGCGAGTGGAAGTAGACGAAGTGAAAGGTTGCCGGATATCATTTACGCCGGTGGGCCACCCTAATTCATTCGCGTTGCCCAATTAGAAAAAACCTTATTGTACCTGGTTCCCTAGTGTACCTTATTGTATCTGGTTCCCTAGTGTAGGTACCCTAGTAGCCGTGAAGGTGTTCTTATGGTGGGAGATCTTATCCCAGGACGATTCCATTTGATTGAGAGAACTGACGAGATTCCAAATATAACTCTGTGCCATACAAGATGGTAACTGGACACTGGTGAGATTGGCAGTAAGAATGATTTGTTCATCAAAAAATAAAACATTCTGGACAAAATCAGGAAGCGTCAGCAGCATCTGGATGATTATAATGTTCAATACAATGCCTTGCACGATGCAATGTAACCATTGATTCCAGCAATCAACAAATGGCCGTTCATTATTCTTGTGGTTCTCTTCGCTGTTTACCAGTCCTGACTCATATCCAGGCATTTCACAAGTAGCAATAATGCAAGAAAAAAAAAACACTTCGTACCTGGCCACATTGCTATAAATTCAGGCCATACGAAACCCCTTTTTATCCATCAATCACACTTCCTGCTTAGTACATTGGTCATGATGACCAATGCCACCTTCTTTCAGACACTAAGCTGGACCAAGAACCAACAACAATAAGTTAATGTCGTTCCATGCTCTTGATAACTATAACGAATGATTATAACAATATGTTCAGCCACTAGCCCTCATTCCTGAGATTTTATCCCAAGTTGGACATCTACAAACGGCCTTCTTCAAAAGTTCACACTTTTTTCCATTCAACCATCAATTTTACTACTGTTGAAAGTAAACATCATGAAAAAAGACGTTTTCAAGTGTTGTTTGTAAACCAAAATAAATATAAATCAACAGCAAGCGAACGCAACGATCAATGCAACGAACATGGTAGGTAGATAAAGCAGTTCCCGCCCTGTTAATCATGATTTTCCGACTTGTTTGTACCAACTTAAATTTGAAAAAAAAAATCCAGCTCAAGATTTTGCAAGTGTTATGCAGGTCGGAACGCGGCCTTTTTAAAAGACCGAAAGGGGGAATAACCGTTACACCTATGCAATGGAGTGTTGTGTTTATGCAGTTTCCGTGAAAAAATGTCCAGATCCTCCCCCGGTCACCATATTCCGGTTAGTGAGTTACGAAAAAAAAAAAAAAAAAACTCTATGAAGGCTGTATGACGTCTAGCCGTAACTTGGCAGCAATTTATGATGAAGTAATACTCCTAGAGCACCCCGCTGGAGATTCGAGTTTGCCAACCTCGGCATAAAAGAAGGAGGATGATTACCTTTTTTACCTTGTTGTTCTCCTCTCTCTTTTTATGAGGAACAGATGCTGTTTCATCGCTGCACCATATAAAAGACCATAGGTATAATTATACAATCACAAGTAGCATTTTAAACAATAAAACCCCCATCATCTGAACATTACGACTCGCGCTAGATGATCCGGGAAAAAAAGAGGGCAGCACCGTTTTACAAATCAGCAGGTTCAAACCCGACTCTGAAAAAACTCTGCAAATTTCACACTAACAATATATTATAATAATTTAATCAAGTAGGTACCTACCTTGTGAAAATTATTATAATATATTGTTAGGTTTTAATCATTTGTATTTATTATTAATAATTATTATTATTAATTATGATTAATTAATACCATATAATTCTAAGGTTTTTAATACTACGTCGGTAATAATTTTTCTATAAAAGAAGTACCTACCAACAAACATTCGAAATTACCTTCATTTCCGTAGCACGAAACGTATTTCAGAACAAAAAACTCGACATCACTAAAACCAGATGATGTTCCTCCCCTGGCTACATTATTAGGAAAATTGACCAACCTTTGAGCCAGGCTCAACCTTTTGAGCCGTCATTGTGAACGAACGGCTGGCCGTACAAAGCTGCGGATGGTCTTAAAAAATTCTTAGGAATCGACTGGGTTCCTTTGTGCAGAACCTGAATGATAGAGATGATGAATTAATTACAAAGAAAATGTACCTCAGAACAAAAAACTCGACTTCATTAAAACCTTAATATGATGTTCCATACAGCTCGTTAGTATGAAAATTGGCCTGTATTAATCATAAAATTATGATTATTAATTTTAATAATAATGGTTATTAATAATAAATACAAATTATTAATACCTAACAATAAATTATAATAATTTTCACTAGGTAGGTACTTGATAAAATTATTAATAATTAGTGATAATTCATAATAATAATTAATCTAACATTTAGGATCTAGACATTTAGACCTAGTGATCTAGACAGAAGGGTGATCTGTACAAAGGAGCTAATGAATTATTGTGTCAAGAATTTGCAGAGTTTTTTCACTGATGTATTCACAAACGTTTGGCTTTTCCACAATCTATTCTATATTGTTGCAACACTTGTAAGTTATCTATCGCTCTAGCTCCGTCCCCACTCCCTCAGAACATATAACCTGCTTCAGTACTTCACGTTTACTACCTTAACCTTAGCGCATTGTTTGTCCGCATGTTGATGCCTCCAAAAAGTGTGCCTAAACCCGTCCAAAAAGTGCGGTATGGGACATAGGCTTTAGACCAAAACCAACATGGTATGGGCTTACCGCTGTAAAATACCGGTATAAAATAAAATGTTAATAACCAGACACCAACAGTTATCAACAAAATAGTTACTACTTAACAAACTTATTACATAAGGGGTTAAATCAAAATATTTACTATCTTCATGAATTTCATTCAAAATAATAATATTCAAAAAGTAAAACGAAGTTTCTATGCCAAGTCCACTACTCCACTTCGTGCCACTGCACTGTTCAGCGATATCAGCGGTATTTACATCTCAACT
Source organism: Stenodema calcarata (assembly GCA_963920205.1). Lineage (NCBI taxonomy): Eukaryota > Metazoa > Arthropoda > Insecta > Hemiptera > Miridae > Stenodema > Stenodema calcarata. The sequence continues at coordinate 25,700,390 of OY986059.1, read as the reverse complement.
GAATAAGATATAACCCATTACGTACGGTGTGTAGTAAACATTCCTGAAAGCTACAGTCATGTTTATAATTTATAATAAGGAGGCATTTGATCAACTAAGAGCAAACATTAACTAGAACTGATTACTATTAATTTGCCCACATAAGTTATTTTTCTATCTTAACCGACAAAACTCTGTAATTCTTGAACGGTTTATTATCTTCCTTGCTGATCACCCTAATCTAATTCACGAAATTATAGATGAAACTCTAGCTCATCATCCAAATTTGATTAAACATACTGGTATTGTTTAAATAATTTTACAGCCAAGAAACCGAGTGAATATTACCTTGTCATCCAACTTTGCCCCAAGTTTTAAAATGCTCATCATCCAAATTTAATTAGTTTAAAAAAATAGGTATTGTTTAAACAATTTTACTGACAGGAGACCGAGGGAATATTGCATTGTCATCCAACTTTGAGCTATATTTAAAATTTCAAGACTCAAGCTCATCGGATGTTGAAAAAAACGTTGTTCAAACTTGAACTGAAAGTTCAAAATTCGTTTTTGAACCTTTCCCGTTGACGTAGGGTCATCGTGGGTGTGGTCAGAACTTGTAAACCAAATTTCGTAATGTGCCGCGGACGGACTGATTTTTTTTATTTTTTTTTATTCGATTGTTGGAATCTACATACCTATCTTGAAACGTAAACGTTTTCATCGAAGATAATGAACCAAAATTGTAAATTTTCATTTCTGGGGGGAGGGGCTAAGTCCAGCGCTTGATCGCCACAGTCACGACGACCTCGATATATCTACTTGTTTCATTGTCATAAGAATTCGATAAAAATTTGACTTTTTTTCTCCATAAAGTTGTCGATTAATCGTTGTATCGATATCGTTGACGTTGATTAATCGGTGTATCGACTAATCAGACAAAATAATAATCGATGTTTTGTATTTCGATACCCATTCATAGAAAATTCATTTGTACTCAGCTGTGTGTCTGCTGGGTGAGAAGCCAAAGACTGACGTATCTCGCAACTTTGTAGATGCGATCTTTTTTATATTGAAATTAGTAGGCGATAATATATTATGTTGCTTGAAAAATTACGTCAGCAGCCTTACACTGAAGTCGATTTTTGAAGTTGCCGCTTACTTTCAAGCACATTGCAGCGGGTTTGGCTGCGAGTTATTTTGTTTCTCACTGATTCTTCCAATGCGAGGGCGACTTTTCAAGACCTTTTTTCATTCAAGTTGCCAAAAAAAAGTCACCAATTCTTAAATGTGGGGAACGCCCGAAGTTTCCATCGGAGAGGCCAGTCGCGCCCGGAACATTTGCCTCGATAAAGCGGGCGAAATCCGACCTGTTGGTCGCATATCGTTGGAACCACTCGTCCACCGAGTTCTTGTTCTTCACTCGATTCCTTCGAATTCCGACCGCGAAAAATGTCCCCCAACGTCGATCGTCTCCCGTCCAATAAACAATACGAAGATCTTGTGGATCAATTTTAGTCCATCGAATTTCCTAACACCACTTTCAGTTACAGCTGAACGGCAGCCATCTTGTTCATGTAATTGCAAGCAATGGCAAACGTGGAATATACAACCATGACTCCTCAAGTGGAACCATCAGCTTTCTTCACCCGGACTCTGTACACATCATACCCCCAAAAACAAGCAAGACGTCTAAGAATTATACAAGTCCTACTGGTGGTCACGATTAATCAGTGGTGGCAGTGGCGGATCCTGGGGGGGATTTTACACTGGATAAAACGAAAAATTTCTGAGAATATAAAAAATGTAACATTCAATTTATAGGAGTTTGAATTAAACAAACAGATATAAGCTTAGGATTACAGACAAGATCCAATGTTTAAACCTAATTTATATTTCATGTAACCAAAGAAAACAAAATGTAATTTATTGAAAATAATTGCTAACCCGGAGACGACTAATACTGCAATAGCACAGCCGCAGTTCACACGAGAGACGGCAAAGAGACGTGGCACGGGCGAATTTTATTCAAGAGTACTTTCGGTGTGGCCACTTGCAGTGGAATTAAAGGAGTAGGTGTCTAAATAAATCTCACGACATTGGTAGGGCTGTTGGAAAAATTATACCTAGATAAAAATGAAAAACTAAAATGTTTGAATCAAGACTTGGAACCCTCATTTGGAATATAATTTCCCAACTAAATTTGAAGGCAAACAAAATCGGAAATTCAGAAGAGAATGGTTGGAACAAAACGACTGGCTAGTTGCCTGGAGAATTTTGTAAAATATGCGTTCTTTTCGCTCCAGCTGAAGCAGGGTTTGGAGGTCAGGTGAGCTGATTCAAAAACAGATCACCCTTCTCTCTAGATTGTAAATGATAGATTCATTATTATTATGAATTATCATTAATATCATCAAGTAGTGTGAATTATTATTAATATTGTTAGTTATTAATGATAATTAATTATTATGAATTGAGTAACTAGATATCTGAGAACAATGTGCTGTTCGAATCAGCTGTGCCAGTATGAACATGAACCCGACAGGCTACCGCATGATTCAACCTCATCGGCTCCAACTTTGAGACCTCATTGTGAACGAACGGCTTGTCGTACAAAGCTGCGGATGGTCTTAAAAAATTCTAAAAAATAAACTCTAGATAGAAGTGAACTAAAAACTATACCGTTCTATCTGAATGTTTCGAGATGTGAAATTTTCAAAATGTCTAAATTTTGTTTTGTACCCCTTCCCATTGACCTAGGGTTATGAAAAGTTAGCAGCATCATTGTGGGTTTGGTCAGAACCCTTAAACTTTAATTTACTGGGCAAAGTGCCGCTGACAGCGTATGGCGGACGGACGGATTTTTTTTTTTTCCTATCATTCGATTTTCTGAATCTACGTATCTTGAAACGTAAACCAATAAATTCTGAGGGGGGTTAAGAAATATATTTTTCGGTCGATGCGAATGGTTCATTATCGAAGATAATAAACCCAAATCAAGCCTTCGATTGAGGAGTTTATTCCTTGGAATACAACCCATCACTCCTTTCCAGCCGACTCAACACCGTTATCGGAAATTATGTTTTTTCTTTTCTTTATTTTTTCCGGTTATTTCCCTCGATATGTTTCTAAATAAAAACGACAATTCAAATCGTATTATTTCTCTATTTTTTTAATGTTTTCGCGACGTGTCATGTGAGGCCGCCAACCAGTTGGCGGTTTTGACGGCATGGACGTTGGTTTTATGGTGGTGATACTAAGGGAAAAAAAAAGAAAAAAAGTCGATGGAGGTCGAAGAGTTCCGTAAAACATAAAAGTTTGTTGATCACATCAGTTTTTAATATTGGCAAAAGACGAGGATTTTATTTGTTCGATCGAATGGAAGATCTCACGGAGAGCTTTTCCAAGAAAAATTAAAATGAAATAAAATATAATAAATGAACTTACGAGAGGTCTACACCCAACGCGAAGAGAAGTAAAATGGGATTAGAAATCGATGACGTCATTAGCTTCATGCCTCGCACTTAATTCAGACTCACCATGAGGCCGAAATATGTACTTAGTAGGAAATTTGAAAGGAGTCAGAAATTGGCATTCAAGAAGATTGTTGAATGCCAAATTCAATAATTATTGATTATGTCCTATTCAAGACATTCTACTGCACTAAAACCCAACTTGGGCCTCCGACAAGTTTGACAGCGGAATAAGAAACTATTCAACATTCATACCAGCTACTGTAGGCCACATTTTTAATATTCCAAATTATTGTAAGTATGTACTGTAATTATTCATTAAGTATTAATTTATATTCATTATAACTAATAATTATCATTAATTATGGTTAATTAACTCGATATCTGAAACCATGTGCTGTTCGAATCAGCTGGGCCAGTAAGAACATTGAACTGACTGGCTGCCTCACGATTCACCATCATGTTGACGACTTCCGATCTGCTCCAACTTTGAGCCCTCATTGTGAACGAACGGCTGGTCGTACGAACCTCCAGATGGTCTTGAAAAATTCTAAAAGACAAACTCTATCTAAATAAGTCACGAAGTATTTCGTTCTATTTGAATTTTTCGAGATCATTCAAGTGTCGAGGATCATTGTGGGGTTGCTCCGAACCCGTAAACCAAACTTAGTAATTTTTGCTCAACGCTAACAGGGCTATGTGCCGCGGACGGACGGATTTTTTTTAAATTCGATTTTCTGCATCTATGTAACGTAGGTAACGTTACGTAACGTACGTACGTGTTGAAACGTAGGTAAACCAACAAATATTGAGGGGGGGAGGGGGTGAAAAATTGTTTTCTTTGGTCGATTCCAGTGGTTCATTATCGAAATCATAATGAAGTCGTGAAACTGGTGGTTGGAGTGCATTGTTTGCGGAAGACATCCCAACTTAGGGGACATGAATAAAATGAGTACAATAGGGATTTACTGTGTATGTTTGGAAGCTGATCTGAATGGAGAATAGCAGGAGGGGGTGAGTGAGATTTTAACCGAAAACGCCTCATAATAGCCATCTGACGGGTAGGATAGTGTAATAAGGGCTCTCAAGGTTGTTTTTACAACTAGGTATATAGGTAAAAAAAAAAATGTCAATGCATGAAAATGTTACCGTAATAATCTAAAATATTTCTTGTGTTTTTAAATATACAGATTTATTAAATAGTTATTTAAATATACTTTACTTATCATCATTCATAATGTATTCTTCTTGTTTGTTAAATAGCCCTGAAGATGTTGTACAAATACAACGAAACGTCGGCCTAACAAATCGTCTTTATTCACCAGACCGAACCTCAAGAAACCAAAATCTTTCATTCGTTATAAACATCGGTCAAGACAATCCAAACCTCCTATACAGATTATACTATACGGACTACCACAATTTGATGGAGTGGAGAATATTATATGACGTCATTCATCAACTCGGCCGTTGACGACATTAAATTTTAAATTTACATTCAAATTTCGGTGGTGTATATAAATATAGCAGTTGCTATAGGTGAAATGTGCAATTCAATCTGACAATGTCACACTAACGTGTTCTACCTTGGATTGAATTAGACTCGTGGGTGGGGTAGCAGAGGTTTTTGTGGATGAATCGTCCGAAATGATCAACTTACAGACAAAACGAAGGAAGATCGCAGCAAGAGGCGGGAGACGCACTCACAACGTCGTTTTTAAACACAATTCAATCGAAGTCCAAACAAAAAAATTAAATTACGTTGCCGACCGAAAAAAAACTAGACACAAAAAAAAAACGCGGAGGAACCGTCAGTGTAAATTGATGAAGCGCGATTCGAAACGCGGGACGGCGGAAAAAAGTGATACAGACGTATCTCGCACGGGTTTCGATGACGACGGTCAATCGGACAATGCTGCGGGAGCCGGATCGGCGTTCGTTGACAGCGCTGCAGTGGCGATTTGCCGAACTACCGGCGGTGGGCGTGGCATGTTCGAAGAGATCCGATTGGCAGACGACCCTTGTAGAAGGGGGGACCAGTGGGCGTGGCCAAGTGGGTAGTCGGGGATGGGCAAGATTGATTGCGAGCCGCCCCAGGGCTGTTCCAACACGACTGGGGACACTCTGTCTACCCTACAAATGGAAATAGCTAAACCGTGACATTTCACCGGTCCAATATTTATTTCATTTCATTTTTTTTTCTGCTATCGTTTTTCATTCAACTCCGCTTTTTTCGTTTCTTCGCTCAGGTTTAACCGTTTTTCTCGGCCCGATGTCCCGGTTTCTCACCGCTACCGAAACGTCTTTAACCCGCCATCCGGATGTTCCCTCAGCATTCCCTCAGCAGTTGTAAAATCGTTGACCTCCAGTTCGAATGAGCACACATTGAGGGCTATGATCCCTAATAGCTTCCTAACTTTGGGTTCATTAAATAAAAGAGATTATCATGTAATCCGTGCATTGACCCGAGGGCCCTCCACAGATTACCTGAGGGATTACCTCCGGGACATCCGCTCTGCCTCTCCTCGTCCAACACACCAGCCTAACTTTTCATTCATTTGCAAGTTGTCTTGAAGTGTTCATCTCTCACGACTTTCTATTCGCAATTTTTCTCGTTTATTTACGTTTTTTTAATTTAATTTATAAAATGAACGATTTTGAGTATGAGGCGAGGATCCGAATGTGGAATCGCGAATTAGAGGCAAAGGAGGATCGGGAAGGATTCGCGGTAGATTCCGACGCATCACTATCAGATAATGATTCTATCATTGAAGAAGAAGAAGAGATCCACACAGAACAAGAAGTGTCAGACTTCGAGGAAGAGGTCGATGAGCAGTCTGATATCTTCGTTTCATATCTTCGTTTACTGGAGTACCTTTGTATGGAGATCGTGACAGTAATAATGATTCCACTGAGAATTGGAAGCTCCGTTGCGCACAGTGCCAACGAAGTAAGAATCGATACGCTAAAACCAAATGTACCATCTGTGCCAAACCATTGTGTCAGGAACATATTGCTGCAATTTTGTGCAATGACTGCTCCCTTACATAAAGAATCTAGTGTTATGAATGTTAAAATATGAGATATAATTTATTTATTATTGAGAACAAATTATATATTTGGTGATGGTTACTTACCCAACGTTATGTGAAAATTATACTGTTATATAGATGTACTTGGTGACGGAGGTCAATAAATTGTTAGATATTCGCAGGAAATTCTTATTTCCCCCTCCTATCATTGATGAAAATTTTAGACATGGGTCGAATTGCGATTTCAAAAAGTTCTTAACTACCTATTCATTAAACAGTAAAAATGATTCATTTGAGTGTGCAATGTTGTAATAAGGTCAATTTTCGAATGATAACTCCCATTAGGCATGGATTTTCCCCCTCTCCTCTATTACCCTTCGAGTAAAATTCGCGAAAACCATCAGGAATCTTGAGAATAGTTATCCGGAAATAGGTACTCCAAATTTCAAGTCGATACTGCAATTATTTACTGAGATATTCAATCGAGAAGACAAAAAAGCGTGGCCTGAGGGATTCCCTTGGAAAATCCGCTTCCCTACCTCTCGAACCAACATCCCCGCGGCGGGTTAAATAATCAGTCAACTCCATTCACACCTTCGGTCAACCCCATAGATGTATAACTACCCACAGGTAGTAACTACCGGTAGTTATACATCTATGGTCAACCCTCACTTACCCCTACTGTAGGGGTACGTGAGGGTTGACCGTAGGTGCTTATGAAGTTGACTGATTATTTAACCCGCCGCGGGGATGTTGGTTCGAGAGGTAATACACTCACTCAAAAAACTCCTTCAAATTTTCCCTCGACAATAAATTATTTTCTGTCCAGATTATACTCCTGTCTACAAAACACCGTTGTGAGTCCTATAACTGTACACAAAACCTGAATAATGCGTTGAAATATTTGTGTTTGTTCGAGATGACCAGATGGTCATCTTGGAGTGACGGCAGTAGCCGATAACTAGCTCAGTTTTACAATAAATTTCAGGGCTGAGCTAATAATTATGAAACAAAAATCATGAATAATTTGTAATATTTATGAAAAATTTGTAATATTTAGAAAATTCGAAGGGTTTTACCTCATTTCAGCAGCAATAATCGATATAACTAAATTTAGAGACGATTTTCGTGTTCCTTGGGTATTTTCGAAAAATTTCACTACAAATAGATACAGATATTATTATATGTTGAAGCGAAATTTGCTGCTGTTGTTATCGAGGTTCGGTCAGGTTCAACGTTTCGACGATTTATTTCGTCCTTTTCAAGGAATCTACAACCAAAAAAAAAATTTTAATTGAAAATAATAGTAAACTAGAAAATAATAGTAAACCGTAAATTGAAAACCCTCTATCTAACATGAACATTTTATGCAACTTACACATAATATATATACAAATCTTACATATAATATACATCTAGAAACTAGTACTTACAGTGAGTTGTAGAAAATGGCACAGTTTTTCCTATTTTAACATTATCACTCGTGTGATATAATATCTATGGTCGATATCAAGAACTCCATTGATATTATTATAGATACAGTTATTCGTTTCACGTGAAGTGGAGTCGAACCATGCCGATTTTGAATTTGGAGTCTGTCTGTCCTCCAATCTGTGAATTTGAAGTCTGTCTGTCCTCCAATCTGTGAATTTGGTGTCTGTTTGTCTGTGCTTGAATCACGCACCCTTCTCCCGAATTCAAATGTTTCAGTGACCGGGGAAGGACATAGGTGTGTTCACTTCCGGATCCGATGCATAGGGGTGGGGGTTTATGGCGAAGCCGAAATATAAAAATCCTAAATTCACGAAACCGGCTCGATGAATCTAACTTTTCTCCCGTATTTAGATGTTCCTGTGACCGGGAAAGGACATAGGGGGTTCCCTTAAGGAATCGAAGCATAGGGGTGGGGGATTATGGCGAAGCCGAATTATAAAAATCCTAAATTCTCGAAAACGGCTCAATGGATCGAATTTTTCTTTTGTATTTAAATGTTTCTGTGACCGGGAAAGGACATAGGTGGGTTCACTTCCGGATCCGATGCATAGGGGTGGGGGTTTATGGAGAAGCCGAAAAATAAACAACTAGAGCGTCATACGACGAGACCTTTTATGTCTCTGCACCCCCCCCCCCCCCCACACGGCGTACCTCGTACTTCATTTTGGTTTATTATCTTCCATAATGAACCATTGGAATCGCCCAAAGAAAAAAAAATTTTAACCCCCCCTCAAAATTTGATGGTTTACGTTTCAAGATACGTAGATTCAGAAAATCGAATACAAAGAAACTCTGCAAATTCTTGACACAACGGTTTATTATCTTCCTTGTGCAGATCACCCTTCTGTCTATACCAGACTGTATTGCAAATCGGCACCATACCATATTCTCACCGTACTCATACCATACCATACGAATTTCTTTCCTATCATACCATACTGTATTATACCAAATCATACATACAATAATATACCATACCATACTCATACCATGTCATACAAACCGAGTGAATATTGAAATGTCATCCATTTCTGACCTATATTTAAAATTTCAAGTATCTAGCTCATCATCAAAATTTAATTTGTTTAGAAAAATAGGTATTATTTAAACAATTTTACAGACAAGAAACCGAGTGAATCCAGTTCTGTGATCCAGTTCTGACCTATTTTTAAAATTTCAAGTCAATAGCTCATCATCAAAATTTAATTTGTATTATTACAAAAAGGTATTATTTAAACAATTTTACAGATGAGAAACCGAGTAAATATTGCAATGTGGTCTATCCCCGACTCACGGTTAAAATTTCTAGACTGTAGTTTACCGGGAAGATGACAAAAGGTAGTTATATTCTGGGCGTCTGAGGGTTGGGTCACATAACGGCCGTTTTCGACGCGAAAGATTAGTGTTTTTCCTAAACCTTTGCGCGCTCACTGTGAACGAACGGCTGGTCGCACAAAAATCCAATTGGTCTTAAAAGATTCGTAATTTTTCAGGTCATTCAAAAGTGAACTGAACATTACACGTTTCAGTTAAATATTTTGAGATATGACATTGTCGAAATTTTAAATTTCGTTTTGAACCCCTTCCCCTTGACCTAGGGTTATGAAAAGTTTCGAGGACCATTGTGGGGCTGGTCCAAACCCAGAAACCGAATTTCGTAATTTTAACTCAACGCTAACTGGGGCAAAGTGGCGCGGACGGCGTACGGCGGACGGACGGATTTTGGTTTATTATCTTCGATAATGAACCATTGGAATCGCCCAAAGAAAAAATTTTTTTTACCCCCCCTCAAAATTTGTTGGTTTACGTTTCAAGATACGTAGATTCAGAAAATCGAATAAAAAAAAATCCGTCCGTCCGCCGTACGCCGTACGCCGTCCGCCGTCCGCCGTACGCCGTCCGCCGTCCGCGCCACTTTGCCCAGTTAACGTTGAGCTAAAATTACGAAATTTGGTTTCTGGGTTTGGACCAGCCCCACAATGATCCTCGAAACTTTTCATAACCCTAGGTCAAGGGGAAGGGGTTCAAAACGAATTTTGAAATTTTGAAAATCTCATATCTCGAAAAATTCATATAGAACGGTATGTTTTTTATTTCATATTTAGATAGAGTTCGTTCCGTAGAATTTTTTAAGACCATCCGCAGCTTTGTACGACCAGCCGTTCGTTCACAATGACGGCTCAAAGATTGTGCCTCACAACACGATCTTGACTCAAACTGTTGAAATACAGGTCCATTTTCATACTAACAAGCTCTTTGGAACATCATATGGCTTAAGTGATGTCGAGTTTGTTGTTCTGAGGTGCGTTTCGTGCTACGGAAATGAAGGTAATTTCGAATGTTTGTTGGTAGGTACTTCTTTTATAGAAAAATTATTACCGACGTAGTATTAAAAACCCCAGAATTATATCGTATTAATTAATCATAATTATTAATAATAAATACGAATTATTAATACCTAACAATAAATTATAATAATTTTCACTAGGTACTTGATAAAATTGTTAATAATTAGTGATAATTTATAATAATAATTACTCTAACATTTAGGATCTAGACATTTAGACCTAGTGATCTAGACAGAAGGGTGATCTGTACAAAGAAGATAATGAACTGTTGTGTCAAGAATTTGCAGAGTTTTTTTTTATTCGATTTTCTGAATCTACGTGTCTTGAAACGTAAACCAACAAATTTTGAGGGAGGGTTAAAATTTTTTTTTCTTTGGGCGATTCCAATGGTTCATTATCGAAGATAATAAACCAAAATCCTCAATTCTCAAAAACAACTCAATGTATCGAATTTTTCTCCCGTAATTAAATGTTTTTGTGACCGGGGAAGGACACAGGGGGGTTCACTCCCGGATCCGATGCATAGGGGTGGGGGTTTATAGGGGAGCGGAAATATAAAAATCTTAAATTCTTCCATCCCGTCAGACAGATGAATATTATTTTTGGTATTCAAGATTATAAGGGTTTGTAAAGGAACAAGTAAGAGGTATAATCCCCCAAAAACAACTCCGTTGTAAAAACTGACCCGCCAAAAAACCTCAGCCGCAAAAAGGAATGATATCCATTTTGCCCGCCAGCCACATATATAGGATGCTCGGTGCTTCGCACCTCGCTGTTGAGTGTGCATATAGAAACCTGATCCTCCTACCCCTAACCTCCACCGTCAATGTTTTCCTGTTCCCTGTCTCCTTCCCACAACCCCTTCTCACCCTTAGTCACCCTCGGTTTCACCTAATATGTTTCCTCTGTTACACCAGCAGGGAGCTTTACGCTTCTTTCAATGCTGTTGGCGGGAGCTTTTTACCGGATGAACAAGCCTGAATTGAAGCATTACTATATTATAAGTATTACTGGTGGTCACGAGTACTCAGTGGTGGTACAACTATATCATCTGGCAAAAAGCTCCCGCCAACAGCATTGAAAGAAGCGTAAAGCTCCCTGCTGGTGTAACAGAGGAAACATATTAGGTGAAACCGAGGGTGACTAAGGGTGAGAAGGGGTTGTGGGAAGGAGACAGGGAACAGGAAAACATTGACGGTGGAGGTTAGGGGTAGGAGGATCAGGTTTCTATATGCACACTCAACAGCGAGGTGCGAAGCACCGAGCATCCTATATACGAGGGACGTCCGGAAAAAAAGGGGACAAATGCTGTTAAAAATAGAAAAATGCATATATTTTAATGAAATTTTCAGGATATGTTCAAAATTTAGTCCTTTATTTTTCAACATAGTCCCCAGCAAGTTCCACGCACTTCTGCATCCTAGGCACGAGCTTTTTTATGCCTTCGTCATAGACGCTCCGCTCCACCTCGAACAGCCACTTCTCCACAGACTCCTTCGCATCGGAGGGAGAAGCGTTCCTGGACTCAATAGTGACTGGGGACGAGACTTGGGTATGCCACTATACCCCTGAGTCCAAACGACAGTCCCTACAGTGGCGGCATACCCACTCCCCCACTGCCAAAAAATTCAAGGTGCAATTTTCAGAACGCAAAATCATGGCATCTGTGTTCTGGGACAGGAAGGGAGTGTTATTGGTTGATTTCATGGTCAGAGGGACCACCATCAACGCCGATGCCTATTGTGAAACCTTGAAAAAATTGAAGAAAAAAATTAAGGACAAAAGGAGGGGAATGCTGACTCGAGGCGTGACTCTCCTTCACG